>ML100845.1:0-15761 GCA_003697995.1 Taxidea taxus jeffersonii | reverse complement strand
TTTTTTTTATGGATATTTTATTTTATACTTTGGGTTATAATCTAGTATTTATTTTGTTCACATTATTCTAGCTTTAGCAATTGCAAGCTTTTTATTGGCTTCTCTTTGACTTACCCCCCGCCCCGCATTGTGCGGTTTTTTTGAGCCCTTCCTAACCTTATTTGTATGCCGTTCTTTTTTAAAAGCTAAAAAACATAGATAATTAGGTAGGCTGGTTCAGTCTTCTTTGAAGGAAAAGATACTGTCCCCATTTTTTGATTATCAAGAATAATAAAAAAGAAAGGTCAGTACTTTTTCTATTTTTACTCCATTTTTCAATATCAAGTAATATTTGGTTCTGCCACTTAGTGTACCAGTTTTGCCCAGTCACCTTTGATTTTTCTTCAGGGGTTAGTCTCGCTTGTAGGTTGCCTGTTTTGGAGGATCAGCGTGTATTTTGGATTTTTCTTTTTCCTTTTTTGTTTCCTTAGCAGTGGAGTAGGAGAGGTACAGCTCAAAGGAGAAACTGAAATCACCAGTATAAACTTGTTCAGAGCAGCTCTTCTATTACTAGGTCTCAAGTAATTAAAAAAAAAAAAAATTGGCTGTTACCCAACTGATAAACACTAGTTACCTCCAAAGGGAAAGGTTATATAGAACGTTGGCTTTCTATATTACGTATTTGTGTAGTGTTAGAATTTTTTTAAATAACAAACTTACATTTCTTTTATAATGTGGAAAATAGTAAAGGTTTATTTTTAGAGCCAGTGGAAATGCAAAGAAGAAAACTTACCCTTTCTGTGGTTTGAAATGCTTTGGAACTTAAGGACTTTCCCTCCACACCCAATGTATTCAAGATCTTTGGTTATTTTTGTATTAATATTGTTATCTGTACCTGTGCTAATAAAGTTGGCACATCTGTCCAATTGTTTTATGTAATTGCAAGGCCTTCTCTAGCATTTGAAGATTATTTGGGATTCTCTGACAATTGTTTCAAGTGTGTAAGACTTCTCTTTAAACAAGTTATAAATATATTGTAAGTAGAGACCACTTTTATGATGTTTTTCAAAAAGACATAACAGTTGTTTTGGTGTGTGGCTATAGAAGAAATAGGTGGGAATCCTTCCCACTCTTTCTTTCTTCTGCTGCTTTTCCTGCTATTCTGAGACTTGGTTTCTTTTCTTTCTTTATATTCACTAGGTTTTCTGTTCTGTTCATGCTGACCCCTACACCCTGAGATTACTTATCTGGTTTTTTCCTCTCTTTTAATCCACCAACTTGGACCCTGCCAATTCAAGGAAATGCCTCTCCGCATTTCCCTGGGATATGGGATGGTCTCAAAATGAGAGTGTCACTACAGCCAGTAATCTGTATGTTTTCTAGCTCTAGTAGGGAATAGGTCCACTCTTTTTATTGCCTTACCACCACACTCCACCCCCTGCCCCCCACCTAGAGCCCCTAAGTGTTTAAACTCTCAATCTGGCTGTCCCATTTGGAAATTAGGATATTCTCAGATTTAATAGCAGAAGGAATAAATAAAATTTTGATAGAGTTTTATTTACATTTCTTTGTGCTACTTTAGGAGCCATAAAATATGTCCTTTTGTCTTCTCCATGTGTCCTGATTTTTATTTCAGTACAACATAAAACAACCAAATATTTGTTTTATATAACTCAAAACCAAAAAGGTTTTTTTTTTACTGTAATGTTTTGTTTGATGAAGTTTAAATACAGCATAGTCGCTTTCTAATAAAATCTTCTACAAATCAACAAAAATAAGTTTATTTGTGCTCAGATTCAGTTTAATAAATATTAAGTGACTATTATGTGATTCTGGAAATGGCCATATGGCTTGCTCTTGAGAAAACTCACAACCTAAAAGGGATAAAACATCTACAAATGGGGGGGCAGGCATATTAACACCATAAGTGAGATGTAGATAAGGAGATTAAGGAAAGACTTCATGAACAAGGTGACATTTGAGATGAACTTCATCAGGCAGAGTTAGTGGAGAGAGTACTCTAAGCAGAGGCAGTGGTTTGAGTCATGAGTGTTTTAGAGGCAGAAAATACAGGCATACTTGAAGAGTAGTGGGTAGACCACTGGTAGCTGGAGCATAGCTTACTTGCTTGGTAATAGCAGGACACGAGGTCAGAAGGGTTGGTTGTGGTCCTGGTTTGGAGCACCTTAAATATCATATTGTGAAGGATTAGAGTTTTCTTTCTGTCATTCAACAGCTAGCTTGGGGATCAGTGGTAAATAGAAACAGGCATGATCATTGCCCCCATGGGGTTTAGAGCCTGATATTATTATAATCCTAGAAATACATGTAAAACTGCAGTTGTCATAAATGGTACCAACCAAACAAACAAACAAAAGTACATGGTGCTATGAAGATATTTAAGAAAAAAAACTTGAGCTAGACAAGGAGATCAGGAGAGGTTTTCTTGAAGACATGGCAAATGAGTTGAGATGAGAGGGATGTTAACTAGGTAAAGAAAGATAACAAAGAAGGATGGAAAGTGGATTTGGGGTACAGAGAGTAGCATGTGCAAAGGCCCTTAGTAGGAGGGCGGCTGGGTAACAGGAAAATGTCAAGTATGAGAGACTGACAGGTCAGAACAGTAGGAGCAGAAAGGGTCCAGACCTTGTAGACTTGAAGGACTTGGATATTTGTCCTAAGAGTGATCGAAAGCAGGGAATTGACATAATCCAGTTTTCATTTTAAAAGTATAATTCTGGCTATAATGTGGAAAGTAAATCAGTGACTTTTAATCAAGGTGGTTCCATAAATTCACACTTTGATATACCACGTCTGTACCAAATACATATAAATGATAGATGAACTATAGAAACTGTAAACCAAAAGGATATTGCCAAGCTCAAAAACAATGCAAAACATAAGTGAACTCTTGAGTAGTTGAAACCAGAGGCCTGCTTAGCTCTGAGTCCTAGAGTAGGCATGGAGGCAGGGATTTCAACTCCTTTGGGTAGTAAAGATTAAAGGTGTGCCAGGTGAGATAGGACAATGTCAGATTTATTGTTTAAAGCTGGAACAAGAGTAAGGCTTCTCAAAATGGCAACAAATCTGAGGTAAGGGAAAAACAAAACAAAAACCTTTGAACTACCATTTGAAGTTAATGCACTATAACAAGTTGCAAACCCCAGGGTTGAAGACAGAAGAAATAGTCTCACAACCCACCAGTGACAGGGTCTGTGATATTCCCATCAACTCAGGAACTAGGAAGACTAGTAATCCCAAAACTTTTAGGTAGGGATAGGATCGACATAGTGGAAGTTAAGAATAGAGAGAATGTAAAAGAGAGAAAGAACAAACAAAAACTCTTAACTTAAAATGAAAATGAATATACAAACTGAAAGTCCAAAGTGTGAAGAAATTTAAGGCTAAAAAAGAAAACCAACAAAACAAAACACACATTCACAGATCAAATTAATTCATTGAAGGTTCAAGTATTTTAAAATATGTTTAGGGGCACCTGGATGGCTCAGGCAGTTAAGCATCTCACTCTTGATTTTGGCTCAGGTCATGATCTTAGGATCATAAGATTGAGGCTGGCATAGGGCTCCATGCTAGTGTGGTGCCTGCTTAAGGTTCTCTCTCACTCTCCATCTCCCCCTGCCCCAGGCTCTCACTCTTTTGAGCTCTCTCTCTCAAAAAAAATAAAAGTATGTTTTATATGCTCAGATTCAAATAAATTTTTCCATTTAAGGCAAGCAAGGAAATATGAAACAAAAACAGGCAGAAGTGAAACAAGAGGGCGCCTGGGTGGCTCGGTGGTTTAAGCCTCTTCCTTCTGCTCGGGTCATGATCTCAGGGTCCTGGGATCGAGTCCCGCATCAGGCTCTCTGCTCAGCAGGGAGCCTGCACCGCCCCCCCTCTGTCTGCCTCTCTGCCTACTTGTGATCTCTCTCTGTGTTAAATAAGTAAATAAATAAATGTCTTAAAAAGAAAAGAAGAAGTGAAACAAGAACCAGATGGATGTTTGAAAGAATCAGTTAAAACTCTTGAATGAAAAGTGGTCATTGAAATAATTCAGTAGACATTATAAACTCTAGACTGGCTACAGTGAAAGAGTTTATTAATTGGAAGTTGGAACTGAGAAACTCACCCAGAGTTAAGCACAGAGAAGATAGATTTAGAGAGGGAGAGACCAGTTGGAAATGGATGATTCTTCAAATATTTAGGAAATAAAACCGAAAGAATTTGATATTGAACTGGAGAAGGGTATGTGAATTGGAGAACGTGATCAAGGATGACGCCAGGGTATGGATTTGTTTAACTGGTTGGAAGGTGATGCCCTTTACTGAGAGATTGGAAGAGGTTTGGAAGGAAAATCATGAGTCTGGTTTTGAGTGTGATGAATTTGATTTTCCAGGATATTCAAAGGGAGCTACCTAATAGATAGTTGGGCATATAGCCCTAGAGTTCAGAAGAGAGGTCTGGGAAGGATGTAAAAATTTTTAACTCAAATGCCTGTGGGTGATAATTGAAATCATATGGAAGGAGAAAGACATTCTAAGACAGAGCTTTAAGGCACTTCAATACATAACTCTGTGTAGAAAAGGATAAGCTTGCCAGAGGACGTGTAAGAGTGCCTACAGAGATTGGAGGTAAACTAGAGAGTAAATATGTTATGGCAGCCAAGGGAAGAGAATGTTTCAAAAGGCAGGCAGAGATTAATATTGTTAAATGTTACACAACTATCATGAGGAGTGAGTATCAGGAAATATCATTGAATATAGTGAAAAGGAGATGATTGGTTGACTATAGAGTGAGCTATAGAAGTGGAGGGAAGGGACAAACAGCCAAATGGAGTAGCTTGAGGGTTGAATAGGAAAAACACACTATGTTTCTCCTTTATCACTCGCATAGAACATTCCACACTTAACTTCTGACAACAGATATATAGGTTTTTCACACATCAAGCAGTTATCTGTGATATCAGCTGGTTGGCCTACAATTGAATTAAATTTTTTTACACAAACTGGAGTTAGTGCAGACTCCATAGGTTAAGAAGTCCCACAGGACTTTGCATCCCCCTCAGACACCGGTTGCAAGTCCCAGGTTGTCACCTGTTCTTCTGACTGATCAGCTGTAAATCGGAGGTTCCCATGACCCTTCCTTGAGTGTCATCATTTGCTAGAAGGCTCTCAGAACTCAGGGAAACACTTATTTATGATTACTGATTTATTATATAATAAAAGATAAGATAAAGAATACAGGTGAACAGCCACATGAGGAGCTACATAGGGCAAGGCCTGGAAGGGTCCTGAGGACAGGAGCTTCCATAAAAGAGGAGTTGGGGTATGCCATGCTCCTGGCATGTAGATGTATTGAGCAACCTAGAAGCTCTCCAAATCCTATACATTAGGATTTGTATGGAGGCTTCATCATGTAGGCACAATCATTGACTCAATTCCCAACCTCTCTTCCTTTCCTGGAGGATCTGCATGCTGGGGCTGAAAGTTCCAAGCTTCTAATCATGGCTTGGTCTTCCTGGTGATCAGCCCCCATGCTAAAGCTATCCAGGAGCCCACCAAGAATCACCTCATTAGAACAAAAGACACTCCTGTCACCTAGGAAGTGCCAAGGGTTTTAGGAGCTCTGTGCTCCTAACTGGGACAGTAACTGGTAAGTATTCCTTCCATTATTTCACAAGGAATAAAGGAAATTGAGACAGGAAGCAGGGAGGATAAAATTGGGCAGTATCTGAAAGGGGATAAATTGAATGGACAAGTGGGAGAAGATCCAGATAGGGGTTGAATCTGATTATGTACAGGAAAAGGAGTGAATGGTAGTGTATTCAAGAATGTGGAAAACAGGGACCCCTGGGTGGCTCAGTTGGTTAAGCGGCTGCCTTCGGCTCAGGTCGTGATCCCAGCGTCCTGGGATCGAGTCCCACATCGGGCTCCTTGCTCGGCAGGGAGCCTGCTTCTCCCTCTGCCTCTACCTGCCACTCTGTCTGCCTGTGCTCGCTCTCTCTCTCTCTCTCTGACAAATAAATAAAATATTAAAAAAAAAAAAAAAAAGAATGTGGAAAACAACAGGATCCAAAGTGTAGAGAGAGGAATAACCCAAAACAGCGAGTGTGGAGGGAAGGAGATGCAGCTATTTTCCAACAGAGGATATACTGTTTGTCTATGGAACTTTTTTCACAGAGCATTTTGAAGGATATATTATTCAAAGTACACTTGGGGAAATTTTGCCTTACTTCAGAACTTTCTAAGTCATTAAGTACTATTCACTTATTATATGAGAAGCTGTAACAGATATTCAAAATTAATGTTTTTAATACTTTTTAATCCTAGACTCCTTTTAGAATAAATTAAAAGTAATTTTAGATAGTAAATGTTCTTTACACTTTTTTTTTTTAAGATTTTTATTTACTTATTTGACAGATCACAAGTAGACAGAGAGGCAGGCAGAGAGAGAGAGGAGGAAGCAGGCTCCCCGCTGAGCAGAGAGCTTGATGTGGGGCTCGATCCCAGGATCCCAGGACCTTGAGACCATGACCTGGGCCAAAGGTAGAGACTTTAACCCACCCAGGCACCCCTTTACACTTTCTTAAAATTAGTCTGTAAGAGCAAAGAAATTGTGTATTAATATAGTTTTAAGCCTTATTTAATTTTGCTTGACCTTGCTACTAATAACACCTACATTTTAGTATAAGGTTATTCTTCTGATGGGCTTGATCATTTTATTAATGTGTTGAGGAAAAAAAAAAAAGAAATCTGAAAATCAAGCAAGAACATCCTAAGGTTTTTTATTGAATTGGTTAATTAAATTCAGAACTACTAAGTATGTAGACCTTATATGGTTTCTTGAGCTTTGTATTTCACAAATGGTATCTGTTATCTCCTTTAATCTGCAACCACAAAAAACTTCCTGCAGAGAAAGAGCTTATATTTTTAGGTAATACTCTGTTTACTTACCTTTCTCCTTTTAAATTTTTTTTTCTTCCACTTTAACATTTGTCAAAGGTGATACTCATGTCACATAGTAATGTTACTGGAACGTCATGTTGCAAGATTTGTGAAAGAAATGAGAAAATGAAGAATTTCACATATGCTAAGAACTATTCGAGTCCTTTACATGGATTATCTCATTTAGTCCTCAGGACAGTCTTAGAGTATTATTTTCATCTTACAGATGCAGAAACAAAGGTTTAGAAACACCAAGAAACTTGCCCCTGAAACATTTACAGCTAGCTAGTAAATATCAGACTTGAGATTCAAACATAGGCTCTCTGACACCAGAGGCTTAGCTTAAGGACACTGTATTTTATTCTCTCCGTGTGGATCTTGCCAGCTTTCCATACATCTGCTCTATTAAGAGAGAAAAGCAGCTTCAGCAGTGAAAGGAAAACCATCAATGGTATTCATTTATTTTAATTAGGTATTAATCTTGAAATAGAAAATGTTCTCAGTCTACCAAACAGTTGAGGCTTGTAACATCAGCATAGTTTTGTGCCTCTGTATGTGAAGCTTCTTTAGTCTAGCTAATTTCTTCTTGCCCTTCAGGGCTTGGCTTGGGAATCCTCTCCAGGAAGTCTCCCCTTACCCCCTTCCCCCCATTCCCTACCTTCTCCTAGAGGTCCTCATGGGTCCAGGCACTTGGCCCCTTATGCGTGCTCTCTGGGCACCCTGCTCTCATCTCTGGTCGTAGCACCAGTCACATGATTGCAATGATCTAAGCTCCTTGATAAGCAGGGACTGTGCTTTTTAGAAATTTCGACATCCAGCGTAGTGTCTGGCATGTGGTAGGTATATGAAAAAGGTTGAGTGAATTTTGACCCAAAGTGTATTTTTAGACTTGTGGAATGTGTGATGGCTGTGATAGTGGTGCATAGGACAGACAGTGTCCCTTTTGTTTGGTTCTCCAAACAAAACCTCTTTCTGGTGAATGAGGAGTGTTTTTCATATCCCTGAAGCCTTCAAGTCATCAGAGGGGGGAGGGAGAGGACTGAGGGAACACTGTTAGCGGATTCCCTGAGTAGGACAGAGGACAGTGGTGTTTCGCTTCCTCCTTCCCCAGTGAGGAGGCAGCCACACTGTAGAGTCAGGGGGAAGAGAGTGGCACTCCCATGAAACCTGAGTCCTATCAATAAGCTTACTGTTTACTGGTTAGGACCTCTGGTTTAAGTATTGGCCAGGCCTACACTGTTCAGACCCAAAGCTATTTTATACAAATTATACAACTTTATACAACCGGCAGCAGGTTTAAACTTTGTAAGTCAAGGTGATGGCTCATTCCTAAGTGTTCACCCCTAACCTGAAACTGATGTCTTACTCTCCATCACAAGTGTGTAGACTAGCAACATTGTCATACATCAGATGGCAGGAAAACGGCATATCATCCCCATCACCACTGTTTTTTGACTAGATGACCGAAGGTAAGACAGTGAGCTGCTCTGGGCCTCATTCATCTCCTTTCTAAAGTGAAAGCCCCAAGTTTTTACATTCATGAGACCATAGAACTAACTTGGATTATTTCTCAAGGTCCATTCCATTTCTATTTTAGGTTGTCTAATTTGTGTCATTTATTTAGCAGTGTCCCAGTGTGGCCCACTGAGAAAGTTAATTAGAAGTTTTCTTTTGCTATTTCTTTTTGACATTTGCCATTTGTCATTCAGCAGTCTTGAAATTCTAACACGTGAATTTATTGCATTCAGTGTGTTGATTTTTAACTCTGAAAGTCTCCTCATAGTTGATATTATCACGTGGCATCTTTTCTTTTTGAGTTTCTCTTCCCAAGGTGGTGATGTTTCTTTTCTTTCATTTTGTTTTCTTTAAGGGTAACAGCCTAACACTGCTGAATAAATGAATACTGTCAAGCCATTTACCTACAGCCACCAGAGCCTTTTGGGGCAGGTGAATACATTTATATCAGCATATGTGATAAATGCTGGAGTGTTTTTGCCGAGGTCCTTTAACTCTCTACTCTCAAAAGAAAGTTTTTGAGTGTAAAATAAAAGACCTTATATTCTTTATTAAAAACCCTACTTCCTGGGGTGCCTGGGTGGCTCAGTCAGTTAAGCAGCTGCCTTCCGCTCAGGTCATGATCCCGGAATCCTGAAATCGAGTCCCATGTCAGGCTCCCTGCTTAGTCCCTGTTTCTCTGCCTGCCGCTCTGCCTACTTGTGCTCTCTATCTCTCTGTCAAATAAATAAATAAAATCTTTAAAGAATAAAAATAAAAAATAAAAACCCTACATCCTGGAGGCAGAAATCAGATAACAAAAATCAAGAACTGCAGTAGTCAGAGAAAAGTATCTTCTTCAGTATTACTGTGAATATAGTAATTGTTCTTTGTCCTTGTTCTCCACCAACACAAAAGACTGCAAAGTTACATTTTAACAGCAGGGGTATCTGGAGCAGGCTTCCTAACCTCCAGTTTAACCCTTATGCTATTCTAGGCTGATACAACATTCCTGTTTGCCTTTTTTTCCGCAATGTTTTATTAGGAGATTTTTTTTTTAAAGATTTTATTTACTTATTTATTTATTTGTCAGAGAGAGACAGAGAGCACACAAGCAGGCAGAGGCGGAGAGAGAAGCAGGCTCCCTGCCAAGCAAGGAGCCGGATGCGGACTTGATCCCAGGACTCCGGGATCATGACCCGAGCCGAAGGCAGCAGCCCAACTGACCAAGCCACCCACGCGTCCCTATTATGAAATATTTTAAAAATATGTGAAAGTTTAAAGAATTTACAGTTAATACCTGTACACCCCTCTCCCTGATTCTACCATTAACATTTTATGGAACTTATTTTATCAGCTGTTTTTCTATGTATTCATTAATTCATGTGGATTTTTTAATGTGTTTCAAAGTCGATTGTAGGTATCTATACCTGTTCTCTTTTTTAAGATCTTATTTTTATTTATTTATTTGACCAAGAAAGACATAGTGAGAGAGGGAACACAAGCAGGGGGAGTGGGTGAGGGAGTAGCAGGTTTCCTGCTGAGCAGGGAGCTCCACGTGGGACTTGATTCTAGGACCCTGAGATCATGACCTGAGCTGAAAGCAGGCACTTAATGACTGAGCCACCTAGGTGCCCCAACCTATTCTCTTTTGATCGGTGTTTCTGTTTCTGCTGAAACTGGTGAACTCAACCCACAGGCATGACCACTCCTGACTGACTCATGTAGTTCTTAATCCATATCACCAGCCTTATTAGTGCAGTGCTGTCAGCCTGTACAGAGTGGTCTTTGCAGAATAGACCAGTGACATTCTAGAGTAACATTCTAGATCAGCACTGTCCAATAGATATACAGTGTTAGATCAAATCTAGTAGCCACATTAAAAAATTAAACAGGTTTAAACTTTAAATCTTATTTAACCCAGCATGTCCAAAATGTTATCATCTCAACATGTAATATTTTTTGAATTATTGATGAAATAGTTTGTATTCTATGTCAATAGTAATTTTCATAGAAATCCAGCATATCTCAATTCTAATTAGTTATATTTCAGGTGCTCAGTAGTAATATGTAGTTAATTGCTACCATATTGGGACAGGATAGTTCTAGACTTTCAAACTTCAGAGTACATTTCTTCTCATGAATGTCTAATGCCTGAATATGACGACTTGGCAGTCAATTGCCTAATGAATACAAAAGAAGCAGTGTGGTATTTAGGGATGCCTGGGTGGCTCATTCAGTTAACTAAGCGTCTGCTCTGGGCTCAGTCATGATCCCAGGGTCCTGAGATCAAGTCCCACATTGGGCTCCCTGGTCATTGGGAGTCTGCTTCTCTTTCTCCCCCTCCCCCACCCCACTCTTGCTCTCTCTTGCTCTCTCAAATAAATGAATAAACTCTTAAAAAAAAAAAAAGAAGTAGTGGTATTTTTTCATAGCAAGCCCTAATTATACCTTTTTATGTTGAGGTCATTTTTATTCTTAGTTCCCTTGTCAGAAACTTTTTAGTCTCCCTATTACCACCCCCTTACTCATTTCTTGGCATCAATACTTAGAGTTGAATTACATTCCCTATGGCAAGATTTAGTATATTTTATTACTTTTCTGCTACCCTCCCTCTAATTTAATGCTGTACTAATTTATCTTCTCCCATTTTTGCTAGAGCAATCTTTCTAAAATAGATAAGATTTTTACATTTCAATTATAAAAGTAAAAAATACATGCTAGGGTTAAAATATTCACCAGCATAGAATTATAAAAATGAAAAGTTAATTAATGGTGAAATTGTTCTGTATCCTGATTGTGGTATTGATGGAAACTCATAGAACTACATATGTACATGTGTGCATACACACATGCACACTCAAACTCACAAATGGAAAAAAAGAAGTTGATTAGGTATTAGGGAGTTTTAACCAGAAGAAAGGCTTTTGGCTGAATAAATAGAGCAATGTTCCTATTTATAAGGTGTAAATTGAGTTTCCATTATTTGTTAGAAGACATCTATATTCTTTCATTTTTCACTAACAAAATACTTAGTTTTGGGTAATGAAGATGCTTCATCTCATTCTCTGCTTTCAGTTGGTGTATTTCATCTAGAAAACGGGTGAGGAAAAGTTAAATTTATATAAAACATATCTGATTTCAGATATATCTGTGGTTTTTATTTTTAACATTTAGCTCTCAGTTCTGAGTCTTGACTAGCCCCTGGAGAAGGCTTAGACTGGGAAGCCAGCAGAAGGGGCGAGAGTAGCTAGTATTCTGACAGTGGCAGAATTTCATGAGAGGCTTATGTTGATAAGTGTCAATTATCTTGAAAATTAATACATGTGACTAGCTAGAAACAGCCAAAACATTGCCTAATTTAGATACTGGATAAATAAACTAATTTAAATATCTGGAATATTAAGATATGCCCACTAAACTTCTGGGGAAAAATAAAAAAAAGAGCACAGCCACTCACCTCCAGTTTTCTTCAATAGAGGAAGTCCCTATAGGCTTCATGCCCACGTCACATTGCGTTATAGTGGACGATCATCTATATAGGATTGGCTCAGTTGCCACAGTGGAACTGATGGACAATTTTTAGTGGGTGATCAACACTGTAAAATTAATTTTAAGATTTTCCTCAGCAGGGAGCCTGCTTCCCCCCCCCCCGCCTGCCTCTCTGCCTACTTGTGATCTCTCTCTTTTTCTGTCAAATAATAAATAAAATCTTAAAAAAAAAGATTTTCCTTAGGTACCCATTTTATTGTCTTCACATTTCACAATCACCTTGTTCATTTATTTGTTTTTGTTTCTTTACTAACAGTTTCCCACTTCCCAAGAATGTATATTCCGTGAGAGCAGGGACCCTTGCTTCTTTTGTTCACTGCTACATTCCTAGCACCTAAAACTATGCCTTGCAGGCAGTAGCTGCTCAGTAAATATTTGTCAGAAGAATTAATGTTGCTTACCTTTACAGATTTATCAATAGACAAATAACTATCAACCAAGAGGAAGCATCGTATCTCTCGTGCAACTGCTTCAATATACTTTAGAGATCCATTAAAATGCTGATGATGATAAAAGCCATACATTATTCTTTTATTAATCACTTGTTAATTGTCCATATGTTTCTTTTTGTCAGTCATCCTTCAAATAAGAGGAAAACACAGGGTATTCTTTCAAAGAGTACTCTTGTCAGGGAAGTAGATGTACCACTCAGATCTACAAGTAGGAGAATGAAAAAAGCTAACATGGCAGTCCCAATATTATTTATATTTTGGGGAAAGAGTTATATACTGCTTCTTTCCCTTTATAAATAGCCATTCGTAAATCAGCCTAAGTAGTGAAATTGTAGGACTTTACTCTAGACTACTATCCCAGTACAATAGGTCAATTATATGATAGTAGATTTTTTTCAGAAGCCCCAAACTAATATGGAATCTATCTCATTAAGATTTTGTTTTTTAGGATTAAATGGAATGACTTTACTCTCTCATCTACTGTTGTTTCTTTTTAGAAGGAGAGTGCATTACTAGCAGACAAATGCAGAGGTTGTTTTATAAATTCCTATTCTGATTTGGTTCAAACAACAGGCAAGAATGGACATGTCTTTCTAAATACTGCTTTTAAATGGCTGGCTGTCTAGATTGCTTTTTGAATATAGGACTTCATACTTACTGAAGACTGGAAGAGTATTATTATTTTTTAATCCTTAAAAATGTATTTAATAAAGAATGCAAAGATCAGAAAAAAGTAAGTTCTGGTTAGAATCTGATATGGGGCTCGATTCCCAGCTCTGCTGCTATCTCCTTTATGATTTTGGGTGGTCTCTTCTTTTCAACCCCAAATTCCTATTTGTAAAATGAGGGGACCAGGCTTAATACTCCAAGAGAATCTCAGCTCTAAAAACTTAATGATTCCAGCAGGCTCCCTGTGAAAAACAACACATTTCTTCCAAAAGAGGGTGCTGTGGTATTTCTGAGTGCTTTTAGCATTTTCTTGAAAGGAACTGAACAGTTAGACTCTCACCTTGATTTTGTCTTCAGACTCCCAACCTTTGAGAAATAGCAACTAGTTCCTTAAATTTATTTGGATGAGGTAATAAAACCAATTCTTGATGTTATTGATACTTTTAAAAGCTTTTCTTTAATGTTGATTTTAGAAAATCTGGCAAGTAATATTTCAAAAAAATGTTTAAATATACATAATCTCACTACTCAGTATTAACATTTTGGTCTATTTCTATCCTTGTTTTTTGTCTTATTCAATTTTTTCCTGACTTGTGTGTGTGTATGTGTGATGTGTGTGTTTCCATATCTATCTATTTATGTGTGTGTGTGTGTGTGTGTATTTAGATCTTTGACCTATTTTTTTTAAAGATTTTATTTATTTATTTGACAGACAGAGATCACAAGTAGGCAGAGAGGCAGACAGAGAGAGAGGAGGAAGCAGGTTCCCTGCTGAGCAGAGAGTCCGATGTGGGGCTCAATCCCAGCACCCTGGAATCATGACCTGAGCCGAAGGCAGAGGCTTTAACCCACAGAGCCACCCAGGCACCCCGATCTTTGACCTGTTTCAGTTGATTTTTATTTATGGTATAAGGTATGATTTAACTTTATTCGTGAGCATGTAAATATCCAATTGTTTGGTACAGTTTGTTGAAAAGACTATTCTTTCCCTATATGAATTACCTTGGCGCCCTTATTAAATAAATCGCCATAAATGTGAAAATTTATCTCTGGACCCTCAATTCTATTCCACTGACCACTAGGTTTGTCTTTATGCCAGTACCACATAGTCTTGATTACTGTGCTTTGTTGTAAGTTTTGAAATTGGAAAAAAGTGAGTCCTACAATTTTTTTTTATTGTTTTGGCTGTTCTAAGTCCCTTGAATTTCCATGGGAATTTTAGAATCAGCTTGTCGATTTCTATAGAAAAGCCAGCTGAGATTTTGATATAGTGATTGTATTCAATCTAGGGTATCTTATTTTCATTTGTATTTTTTAAAATAAACAATGAGGCTGATGATTTTCATATGTTAACAGTTTTTATTTCTTTTGTGAATTCATGTCATTTCTGTACGTTTATATAGGTTTATGCTTTTTTCTGTTGGGCTTAATATTTATTTTGTTTGTAAGCATTCTTTGTAAAGTAGGTATATTGGACCTTCTTATATTTATTGCAAATATTTTCCCAAGCTTTGAGGGTTTTTTTTTTTTTTTTAAGATTTTATTTATTTATTTCTTAGAGAGAGGGAGAGAGCAAGCACAGGCAGACAGAGTGGCAGGCAGAGGCAGAGGGAGAAGCAGGCTCCCTGCCAAGGAAGGAGCCCGATGTGGGACTCGATCCCAGGATGCTGGGATCATGACCTGAGCTGAAGGCAGCTGCTTAACCAACTGAGCCACCCAGGCGTCCCCAAGCTTTGAGTTTTTAAATGGCCCAGTCTATTTTATTTTCTTTGGAAAATTTGCCCCTTCCTAAATTCATTCTTAGGAAATCAGACCTTGGTCCAGAAAGCCAGGTTGGTAAATTTAATTTAGAGGTAGATTACTATATTTTTAAAAAAGATTTGCTTATTTATTCCAGAGAGAGAAAGAGAGTATGCACAAGCTGGGAGCCTGACCCAGAGCAGGGGAGTGGGTGGCCTTGATCCAAGGTCTCTGAGATCATAACCTGAGCTGAAACCAAGAGTTAGCCACTTAGAGGTGCCTGGGTGGCTCAGTTGTTAAGCGGCGGCCTTCAGCTTAGGTCATGATCCTGGGATCCTGGGATCCAGCCCTGCATCGGGCTCCCTGCTGGGCAGGGAGCCTGCTTCTCCCTCTCCGACTCCCCCTGTTTGTGTTCCCTCTCTTGCTGTGTCTCTCTCTGTCAAATAAATAAATAAAATCTTTTTTAAAAAATTATATTTTTAAAAAAGAGCTGCTTAACTGACTGAGTCACCTAGGCACCCCAGATTACTACATATTTTAAACTCATTTTTTGAAATATATAAAAAGAACAAGGAATGCCTCAGTGGCTCAGTCAGTTGGATGTCTGACTGTTGATTTGAGCTCAGATCATAATCTCAGGGTTGTGAGATCGAGGCCCTCCATTGGGCTCCACACTCAGCAGGAGTCTGCTTGAGATTCTCTCACTCTCCCTTTCCTTCTGCCCCTCCCCCACTCATGTGCCCTCTCTTTCTTGTGTTCTCTCTCAAATAAATCTTAAAAAATATATGTTATATGTATATAACATATATATAAACAGAACTGTTCATTAGTCCTAAAACAACAAAATTTTACAGACCTTATAATAATTATATTAGAGAGATATTCTCAGTCTATCCTCATTCCTTAGTTTTGCTTTTGGGGTTCCCCCCCC
>RCUC01126774.1:0-23167 GCA_003697995.1 Taxidea taxus jeffersonii | reverse complement strand
TTTTTTTTTTTTTTAAGATTTTATTTATTTATCTGTCAGAGAGAGAGAGCAAACAAGCACAGGCAGACAGAGTGGCAGGCAGAGGCAGAGGGAGAAGCAGGCTCCCTGCCGAGCAAGGAGCCCGATGTGGAACTCGATCCCAGGACGCTGGGATCATGACCTGAGCCGAAGGCAGCTGCTTAACTAACTGAGCCACCCAGGCGTCCCGGGATTTCTTATTTATACGTGTAAATACAAAGAAACCCAGAGACTCTAAAGAAGAAACAACTGAATTAGTAACATGCCTATGTTTAAACCAACAATATTTTTCTTAAAATTTATTTTTATTTGTGTCAACACACAATGTTACATTGGTTTCAGGTGTGCCCGATAGAGACTCAACATCTCTGTACCTTATGCCCTGCTCATCAAAGGGTCCCCACCACCTGTCATCACACACCATCACAGCATCATTGACTATGTTCCCTATGCCTTGAACCAACAATATTTTGTAATCACTCAACCAACTGATGCTGATTGAAGTTCAATTAGGTATGCAGCACCCGAATCTGATATTTAAATGAATCCACGTGAGAAGTCAAACTTAGCCCTTCTCCCAAGAACCGCTAGCGTGGAAAAATAAAGCAGTTGCAAACAGAAAGCAGTCTTCATAGGTCAAAATGCATGACAAATATACTGGTATGTCTAATGAGTTAAAAACAAGTAGGGAGAAATGGGGGCTGCAGTGATCATAGAAACAGCTGGGCTTGAATTGTGAGTAGAGAGCAAATTTAGATACAATGAAGGAATTTACATGTATTCATATAAGGCACTCTGTGCTCCTGAGGAGTGTTGTCCTTTCATATTATTCAAATTATAATTACAAAATGGGAGTCTTGAAAGCCTAAGTGTTTATTCGTAATCTTGGCCAAAGTCCACCCTAGAAGAGTAAGGATAGGTTAAAAACCACAGCCAATTCAATTATTTAATTTCACTGTATTAAAGCTCAAGGTTGCCAGATGATCTCATTACCGAATTATATCCTAAGGTCATGCTGGGGAAATAAGCGATTCTCTGCCAGCCAAACTACTCCCAAGGGCAATTCCTGGCCAGTGATACTGTGAAGTTGCAAAATGGCTGTTTTTCATTGGAAAATTCCATCCTCCACCCCGGTGCTCTAGGAGAGTTCCTCGACTTACCTAACCTGGTTCAACAGAGCGCTGGGCCAGAGAGATAAGTAAAAGATGCTCAGGTGCATGAGAATGACAGCTGGTAGCACTCGGAAGAGCGATTTTGTAACAGCCTTTAGAAGGAGGGAACTTGGGTCTATAAAAGTCACGAGAAAGCAGCAAATTGCAGCGTTGATGGTGGGTGCTTTCCATATGTCGCTATGATCAGGTATTCACAGGTTGTTAAAATACCAGAGTAAGACATGTCATGCCTGGGGAGGTGATAAGTAAAGTGCGAAAAGATGGAAATGTTCAGCTTTGATGGTCCATGTGTTCAGGCCTGTTTTCGAAATGGCGGGACTTTGTAGAAGCAAAAGGCTCAAGCTCTTTTATAAAAGAGAAAGTATCCTACCCCTATCGAGGCAAGGAATATCCCCAAAGAAAGTGGTTTTATTGTGCCAGTGAGAAATTCCAGAAAAGGGATATTATAAGAGTCTCCAAGGGGCAGATTTAGGTCAGGGGACATATATACCTCATAGAGAGATGGAGACATTAACTTATTTAGAAGTCGACTCTCTTCAAAGCCCCCAGAGTGTAAAGTATCACGTAATTGATCCAAGAGGACAATATGTCAATCAACAAATCTAAATCGAGTTGACTATTATGTGAAAGGCAGCTAACCCTCCAAGCTCCTTCTAAGTTTCTCAAACGAATAAGGCCAGCATTGTGCATTGATTGTCTAACTAATGGGTATTACAAGACAGATATATTTTAGAAGTGCCAACAGTGATGTTGTAATTTTATAGCACAGTGGAAAGAGCTCTCTCTAGGCTTGGAGTCCTGATGTCGCGGGTCTTAATCTTGACTCTCCCAGTCAACAGCTTTGGGGCCTTTCTTAGAGAGTTAAAAGAGGGGTTTTGCTGCAATGGGGTGTGATTTAATCAGAAGATCTTCGTTCTCTTCTCGGCTACGCCACCCCTTTTCCTTTAATAAGTCTTTAGCTCCTTGTCTTGTCTTTAGTTCGTCTTTAGTTTGCTCGTTTGCCAAGAGGTTGAGCTAGATCGTCTCTGAAATCCCTTGCTGCTTTAAACCGATCCCTCAAAGCACAGCATAATTACATTACTTGACATTACTGTGGATGCTCAGATTGGCGTCTTGGCTCACAGGCTGGATCGTGGAGGCTCTGTGGTAGACCAGAAACTCCTAGAGATTCTGAAGTGAGACCCAAGGTCAGGCAGTTAGGGGCTCTGAAACCTAGTTCTCTTATCTTTAACACTGGGCTAGTAATTCCTCCTTACGGGGCTCCTGCGACGATGGGAGATAATGACCTATGATATCTGGCCCGTAGCGGCCATTCAATAAATGGTGGTGCTTTTCATTTTTCCCTCTACGAATGACTCGATGCTAAGGTGTCGCATTATTCCTGTGAGAAAATAAAACGGACTGTTTCACAACCCGCGGTTTCTAGGGCATCCCTGGGGCTGACGTGGTATAATGCCATCTCTCGTAATGTAGATGGTGACCTGGTAGGGGCTTTTAGAAAAACCCACTAATGGACTCCACTCGGGAGTCCATTACTTTGCAAAGGTATTGGATGTTACCTTTGTAATGCCTTTTACTCAGGTCTTACTGTTAATTCTGACACTTCACGCCATGATTTCCACAGAGAGGCCGGCCCCAGCAGGCCCCAAGTTCCCGTATAGGCTGTAATATGGACCAGATGAAGCTCCTTCTCAGTTTGGCATTTTCTTCCATTATTCTTTTCAGGCTCCTCTTCCCAGCGCCATCCCTGGCATCTTTCCAGTGTCCCCACTGCTCTGTGCTGTGGCACAGATGTGGCATCTTGGCCACATCTGGATGCTGTTGGATACATCCTCTCTCTCTCCGGCAAAGTGAGCAACACACAGGTTTCTGCCAACCTTGGCTGCTTCCCTTCATCTCATTTGCACCAACTGTGGTCATTATAAGGTGCAAAGTTAGAAACCCCAAATCAATCACGTTTGATTCTGGAACCTACTTCAGATTAATTAACTCTTCCCATTTTTGAGCACCTGTTACTCACTGTTCTTGGACCTCGGACTTCTTCTTTTTTTTTTTTAAAAAAAAAGATTTTTTATTTATTTAGACAGACAGAGATCACAAGTAGTCAGAGAGGCAGGCAGGGAGAGAAGGAAGCAGGCTCTCTGTGGACCAGAGAGCCCGACGTGGGGCTCGATCCCAGGACCCTGGGATCATGACCTGAGCCGAAGGCAGAGGCTTTAACCCACTGAGCCACCTAGGCGCCCCGGACCTCGGACTTCTTGTTGGTGCTTCCGAGTGAGCACTGATGGGAGCGTTTCCAGCTTTGACAGTTGCCCTGGCCGCTCACTGTAGAAGGCACCACCCCTGTTTTCAGAGGACTTACAGTCCGATCGCACACGGAGGGATGAGCAGACAGTCCCGTGAGCTCTACGTTATAAGCAGCAGAAGCTGCCCGGGGGGAGAGGAGATGATTGTGGACTGGGCCAAGCCGGCTACGAAGGGGGCCAAACCTGGAGCTGGCGCCTGGTGGTGAGGAGGAGAGGCCCAGTCAGGTGCGGGGGCAGGGATGGGCTGAACATCGGCTTGTGCAGAATCTTCCCCAGAGCTGTCTCACGGTCTTACTGCCCAATCAGCTGATTAGCTCATCTTTGCTGTGGATATTCTTTTTAGCCTAACGCGGCACAGAAAAGTGGGGGCCATGCGCTTCGTGTGTGTGAGCTGGGCTAGACCACGTGTCTAATTCCAGCTTCTCAACAGGTACAGCTGGCCTCGAGGGCTAATGTGACAATTCAGATGGAACCCATTCTACGGGGAGAGAGCAGGCCCTTGACCCACGTGGATATCCCCTGTCCCTCTGCTCCACATCAGTATGTCTGTGGCAGGTGGAACTGGTTCATATGTATCTCTACAGTTTATTCATTTTATATTAGAATTTATTCACAAATTAACGAACACGTTTAGGTGAATAAACCCAAATGTGGCAGATCTATACATTTCCTAGGTCTTTGTTATTTCTGGAATATTTCTGTGATGGACTGAAAAAAGATTAAAAAAGTAGTTTTAAGGCAATCTTGTCAAGCATGTAAGTACAAAAAGTAGAAGATTGTGTCTGGGGCTTTTGGTGATCCAGCTGCCGGATGGCCTTTTCTTGTTTAGGGGACCCCCGGCGTTTGAGTCTTCTAGGGCCATTGTAACAAAGGACCACCAACTTGGTGGCTTCAAGCAATGGATATTTATTCTCTCACCGTCATGGGGGCTGGAAGTCCAAACCCGGGTGTCGGCAGAAGCTTGCTCCCCTGAAGGCTCACTTCTCCTGCATATTGGGGGCAGGGGGCTGTCATTTTGGTGTTCCTTGGTTTGTAGATAAATCACTCTAATCTCTGCCTCTGATGTCACATTGTGTTCTCCTTGTGTCTGAGCCTCTGAGCCTGGATTTCTCTTTTCTTGCAAAGACACCGGCCATCTTGGATGCAGGGCACACCACACCCAGTGCTACCTCACCTTGATTTGATGGCTTCTGCTTCTCTATGTGGAGGCAAGGCAGACAGCGAGGAGGGGTCAGCCTCACCGCTGGGCGGGGCGTGAACTCACAACCTCCTCTTGGGTGCTCTTGTCTGAGCTCCTGAATCCCTTGCATGTGGCCCAAAGCCATAGGGGCAGTGAGCTCGGACTCCATAACCCAGCAGTGAATGGGTGGCCCCATGTACCACTGTGACCAGGGGCAGCTGGTCAGGGGCGGGTGAGCGGGGACCTTTCTGGTCTCTTTCGGTTCCTGATTAATTCCTGAACTTGGTTTCTCTGGCCTTCCCTTCAGTTCTACAATCGTCCTAACCTCCTCTCAACAAATTCCTCCTCCTTTGTGTAAGTTAGACAAAGTCAGCTTCTCTTCTTTGCAGGCAAGGACTCGGAGTAGCAGCAACGTCAACAAAGTAATTTATTATCCAAACGTTACCAGAAGGTCCCAAGGAGAAGCAGAACCCAGACACAATTAGCTTCAAAAGAGTAACTGCCATTAAGAACATTAGTTATGGCAGGATATTAAATATTGATTGACTACCGGGTCACCTTTCGTTGTAAATATTTTATACAAAAGACAAAGGATAGAGCTCCTTTATGAATACAGTAGTTACGTTAGGAAATTTTGGAATCTTTCTCCTCAATGTCTAGAGATCTGGAAAATGGAATTAAAATTATTTTAAAAGTTGAAATTCAGAAAGGTTTAGGAAAAAAGCTAAAAGAGAAAGAGTTGAAATATGGCTTCTTTTAATTATTTTTGGGCTGTCAGAACGGTTCCTTAATGTCAGGTACATCTGCAAATTTTAAAGAAATTCTGGGACTCTATATTAATGAATAAATGTTCTTAGTTCCATCAATCTGTTAATTAATAATCTGGAGTTGGTTAAAAAGAATTTGTGTTTCAAACAGTACACGGTTCTACCGTCCTAGGCGTGGTAAGGCATCCCTCTAGTGGCTACTTATGGAAACTACAGTTGTCTACCTAAGGCCCCCATCACCGATTTAAAAGTAAGCATTTTCCCTTTTCCTGCATCCGCTCCTTGAAAGTCAGCAGGAGTTGTAGCCCCAGGGCAAGAACAAGAAAAGCCACTGTTTAGGAAACAAGCTGCTTGGCAAATCTTGGTCACAGCTCTTTGGGTTGAAATGAAAAATGCCTCTCTATAGAATAATGTTTTCTAATAAAAAAGTAATTCAAGGCGCAAATGTGAGCCCCACACATAATTTTAAATTTCCTAGTGGCCACATTAAAAAATTAAAATGAGGGACGCCTGGGTGGCTCAGTTGGTTAAGCGGCTGCCTTCGGCTCAGGTCATGATCCCAGCGTCCTGGGATCGAGTCCCACATCGGGCTCCTTGCTCGGCAGGGAGCCTGCTTCTCCCTCTGCCTCTGCCTGTGCTCGCTCGCTCTCTCTCTCTAACAAATAAATAAAATCTTAAAAAAAAAAAGAAAAAAAATTAAAATGAAACAAGAAAATTAATTTTAATTATGTATTTTTATTTAGCCTAATATATCCAAAGTATTATCGCTTCAGCATGGTATCAATATAAAAAATTAATGATATATTTTTTTTTAACGCTCTTCTTGGACTAGGCCTTTGAAATCTGGGGTGTACTTTGCACTTGAAGTGCATCCCAGTTTGGACTAGCCACATTTCTGATGTTCAGTAGCCCCACGGGGCTAGTGGTTAATTAGCACAGGGCTCAAGAAACTCCAAAAGCAAGAACAGGAACACGAGGGACATGGCATTAGCGGTTTCATAACTTACCATCCACTGCTCAGGGCGTCCTGTCATAATCTGCCCAAAATCTGTTTAGAAAAAGGACCATCAAGTACAGATAAATTGACTTGCAGGAGCCTAGAGGCTCATGTTCCTTTCCCGTGTGTCATTCCCAGTGGAGGCTGTGTTGCAGAAGGTGCTGGAAAGTGGTTTAACGTTATGTACCCAGAGCTTTCAAACATTCCGACCCTCTGTGCCAACAACAGTTGCGCTTGTAAGAGTGGGGGCCGCACTCCGGCAGATGGCAGGTAGGTAACAGCTCTTCAGTCTCTTCTGGCAGGTTTGGGATGGCTGTAATCCTCTGCTGTAGAGCTCTACCCAAGCCCATGTCTGGGCCCAGGAACCAGACAACCTGGAGACTTCTGGTCACACGCTTGGCTTACTTTCCCTCCCCTTCCTGTGGGCTCTGAGGCTGGGTGGGCTAGTTAAACATAAGCTGCATATGTAAAATTAAACTAATGCATCAACACATGCAATTTAACTAATTAAAATAAGTCTATAATTAAACTGATGAAATTTACTATTGATCATGAAGGTCTTTGTCCTCAAGGGCATTTTTGCTGGGTCTAATTAGAAGGAGTCATGGGTGATGGTGGGAAGGTGTGGCTTTTCTAACAGGGTATGCCTCTGAATGGGAATCTACCCCAGGGAGGTAACCAAAGATACAGACCAAGAGATCCATGGGTCAAATTGTTCAACGTGGCCTTATTTTAGGAGGCAAAAACAGAAGTAGCTTAAACATTCGACATTAGGTAACTGCTTAGATGTATCCCCACATGATAGATATTACACAGCTTCCAAAGTAAGTCTTCAATGAATGTTACCCCTTGTTTTTGGTTTTTGGTTTTGTCACTGATAGCCAAGAGTTCTGAATGGTTGGTTATAGAAAGCATCAGCCCCCCCTTGCTTCCATCTTTCCTCTTCCTAGAGGGCCCCTCTTTCACCTCTTCTGAACTGGCCATTTTAAAGACTTATTTATTTATTTAAGAGGGAGATAGGCATGGAGGGGCAGAGGGAGAGAGAAACTGCAGCAGACTCCGTGCTCAGCCTGGCACCTGGCACCGGTTCCATCTCATGACCCCCACTCCCGACCTGAGCTGAAACCATGAGTCTGGGGCTTCGCTGACTGTGCCACCCAGGTGTCCCTGAACTAGCCAATTCAGAGTTTACTGCTAGTTCTCCAAAGAGCAGGCATGTATTTCTACTTCTGCTTTTTCCAGCTTCAGTTATTTTCTTTCAGCTTTTCACTCTGGAAGGGGAGGATTCAGCCCTTTCCTTCCCATCCCCACCTCCCATGCTCCCCTTTCCCGTTTCCTAGCCCGTCTTCCTCTCTGAGTTTCTGCCCCTCCTCGAGCTGGATTGCTGCTTTCAGTTTACGCCATGCACTGCTCTGTCTTATCTCTTGCCCCCCGTCAGATTATAACCATTCACTGGGTTCATTGCTCCACCGGGAATCTCGGAGGATAAGGTCTATGCCTTTCTGCTCTAGGACTTAGGTGTTTGAGACATCCCAGACAATGTTCGAGGAATATGTAAGTTCAACAAGGCACATGGTAGTCTGTGGGCCGCTGCGAGAAGGGTATGGAACACCAGTGGCAATTAAAGCCTCCCCACAAGGAATTCATCGGGCAAGGGACTTCCATCTCTCCACACTTGTTACTGTATCTTAACCAGCACACCCCCCCCCCCCCCAACGACCATCCTCCCCTGACTTTGCTTCCACATGGAGGTTCCTCATATGCCCCCATCTTTATATTGGTCAACTTTGTTTGTTTGTTTGTTTTTAAAGATTTTATTTATTCATTTGACAGATCACAAGTAGGCAGAGAGGCAGGCAGAGAGAGAGGAAGGAATGCAGGCTCCCCGCTGAGCAGAGAGCCCGATGCGGGGCTCGATCCCAGGACCCTGGCATCATGACCCGAGCTGAAGGCGGAGGCTTTAACCCACTGAGCCACCCAGGCACCCCTCAACTTTGTTTCTAAGTTCGTCTACAACTGGAAGAGCTAAAAGTAAATCATTAAGGTCATTTAAGTTGAGTGCTCTCATTGAACTAACCCAAGTGGAACTGTGTTTTCTTCTGAAAAAAGAGAAATTTATCAGGATGGTTTTCAGTTAGGATTGTTAAAAGATTCAGGACAATGCCGAAAGATGGAGATGGGGCTTTATATTTTTCCCCAGAAATATGTCCCAAGTAGAAACTGTGACTGAGCAGCATGGGTTGTTCCAGAAAAAGCCACCCGTTTGCTTTTGCTATAAATTAACTCTGCTTGTGTTAGATGTTCAACTCCCATTTTGTTGGCGTTAGATCTGATGCCCTCTTGCGTTCCAGAGGAGCTTGTAGGTGTTTGTGGAGGTTTGTGAGTTGTAAGTGTGTGAGCAGAGTGTCTACCAGATTCTGTTGAATTCCTAGCGTAAGGCAGACACCATGCTGGACCGAGGGATAGATGCAGTCAAAAAGACGCAGATCTCACAGTCCAGTCCACGAGATCATCACCATAATAAATAAGTAGTAAACTAGATGATCCTAGGCAATTACAAGTACAATGAGTGCTATGAGGAGAACGTGGGGGGGGAGGGGGAGGGTGTCACGGAAGGTGTCCCTTGAGAGAAATGGATGAAACTCACCTTCCACTGGCGAAGGTTGTGGGGATGCGGTGTCATGGTTCCAAGTCAAATTCCAAGTGCTTTAAGGAATGGAGATAGAGCAGCTATAACAAGGGAATGTTTAAAGATACAAGGCAAATTGTGCATTAATGTGATGAACTTTCAAAAATCGGACATAAAAATGTAAGCCTCTGGATAACTGAGTGTAATTCTAACAGAGAGAAAAGAAAATAGCCTGGTTACTTGTGAGTCAACTCAGCTGCCCTCAGTCACTGGGAGAGG
The DNA here is from genome assembly GCA_003697995.1 of Taxidea taxus jeffersonii. Lineage (NCBI taxonomy): Eukaryota > Metazoa > Chordata > Mammalia > Carnivora > Mustelidae > Taxidea > Taxidea taxus. The sequence continues at coordinate 13,819 of RCUC01126774.1, read as the reverse complement.
GGCATTGCTGACGTAAAACTTTGCCACTCCCAGAACAAACTCAGTCACATTCGATCTTACCCTTGGGGCGCTATTCCCTCCCCCAGGGTGGGTATTAGGACGGGATGGGCTTGCACCCCAGCCCCCTGGAAGGGGCCTGGCCACGGCCCGCCCACGCGCCCGCCCCCGCCTACACACACTCTTGCAATGACAATTCCCCGGGAGGGCCCCCCACCTGGGAACCTCGGGGAGAAGCCCTCCCCGCAGCCGGCTGTCCTGTCCTGGCTCTGGCAGGGTCTGAGGCGCAGGTCTTGTCCGTTTCTTGGATTCTGAAACTTCAATGAGGCCTTCATCCTTCTTACCCCTCAACCCCCCAAGCCGTGGTGCCAAGGGACAGGCGGACTGCATAGCTCCCGCACTGAAAATGACCTTCCCTTTCAAACCTTCCTCCTCCTCCTTCCCAAATGAGAGGGTCTTGTATTTTCCTGGAGTGGCGTGGGGCCTGGGGAGCCCAGCTCTATTATTCCTGCTTTCTCATCTTTTCTGCTTTACTCCTTTTAGCGCCCTGGTTCCTTCATTCTGGCCAAGCCAGGGCTGCGCGGCAGGCTTGACAGGTAAAGGAGAGACAGGGATGGAGGGGGCGAGCCACCTGCAATCCTGTCTCGCGAGCGCCCCCGCCGTTCACGGGGGAACAGTGGAAGTGGCCCGACCTGCCTGGGCGGGGGTGCGGGGGTGTGGGGAGAACTAGAGCTAATGGGACAGAGCAGGGAGCCTGGGAGGAAACAGGGTCAGAGCCCTGCGCCAGGAGGAACCAGCAACCGTGGGTGCTGGGATTCAGGGAAACTGAGTCAAGATCGGTGACGTGCTAGCAGATGTGGAGGAATTCCAGGTAAACAGAACCTAACCTGTATTCTGTTTTATGCATCGGTCCTAAAATTTTTATTTATTCATTTATTTTCATTGTTTCAGCTTCAGTGCTGTAGTTGAAACAGGATTGCTCACTCTGTTTCTTGGGCAGCAACGCTGGCTTGCTTTTATCCTTGAGTAAATGCGGAGATGTTTGGAAGCGCAATAAACTGAAAGCCTGTGGTGGCTTATAAAAATATGACTCGCCCCTCCCAAGCCCGGCATGTCTGAGTGGGTCAAGCTGAGTGTCTCCTTAAAATGTGCTGTCTGAGTGGGGCAGCGGTGATGTCACTTGTTGGCCCTAGACCCAGGAGGACCATCATTGAGACTGACGGGATGTTAGAAAAAATGAGTCCCCGGGGAAACCGGTTGTGCTTGGCCTCTTCTTCCTTGAGATGTAAATACGTCTCTGGAAATGCAAACATATATGCGTGACTTCTTTCTTTTTTTTAAAGATTTTTTAAAATTTATTTGATAGAGACACAACAAGAGAGGGAATACAAGCATGGGGAGTGGGAGAGGGAGAAGCAGGCCTCCCACCGAGCAGGGAGCCTGATGCAAGGCCAGATCCCAGGAGCCTGGGATCATGACCCCAGACAAGGCAGATGCCTAACAACTGAGCCACCCAGGCGCCCCATGTGTGTGACTTCTTATCACCACATCAGTGTGTGTCCCTAAGGTAGAATGAATGTCATGAGGGATGGATGTGGTCAGCATTTATTTCTCAAAGGTACAGGTCAGGAGCCCCATTCCTGGGGTGACCAGGCTGGAAAATAGGATCCTCTTAAAAACTGTCCCCCAAATTCCCTCCTTGCCCTTCTTCAATGTGTGAATCCATTGCGTTGAGCCAAGATTCAGTGAGAACCACGGGGCTTGCCCCATGCCCTCATGAAACATTCTTTTCAAATATGTAACAGAGAGATACACTCATTCATACCTACTTACAGTCTGTGGTTTTCTTGCAGGGGCCTGTTTGGGGTGATCCTCTACTGGAACAGATCCCATGGGAGCCGTGCCCAGATCCTGGGCAGAGAACCTGCCTGCTCACATCTGCATCCAAGAGCCAGCTGTCTAGTCTTATGAGGAAAGGAGCGAGTCCTCCTAGAGGGTTTATGATAACAGTGGGGGGGGGGTTGGAAGGAGGCGAGAGGGGGTGTGGGATTTCAGTTTGCCCTCCTCCTGCTGATGTTAATTTTAACCCCTTGATTAGGCCTCTTGTTTTAATATGGTATTTTTAAAGAGCAGTGTTAGTTTCATAACAAAGTTGAGAGGAAGGTGCAGGGATTTTTCCTTTGTCCCCACACATACGCATCCTCCTCCCTTGTCAACATCCCTCACTGAGTGGTACCTTTGTTACGATCAGCAAATCTACACAGACATGTCATAACCACTCAAAGTCCATAGTCTGCGGTTGTCCTGTCCATAGGTTTGGATAAATGTACAATGACATGTATGGATCATTAGGGTATCATACAGAGTATTTTCACTGCCCTAAGGATCTTCTGCGCTTTTTGTCTTCATCCCTCCCCTCACCCACCCTCTGGCATCCCCACAATTTTGCCTTTTCCAGAATACCATGTGGTTGGAATCATGGTATGTGGCCTTTACGGATAGTTTTTTTTTTTTTTTTCACTCAGTAATCTGCAATCTGCACTTACGTGTCTCCCATGTCTTCTCATGGCTGGAGAGCCTTCTTTTCAAAGCTGAATAGTATTCCATGATCAGGATAAATCACAATTTATTTATCCATTCACCTGCCAAAGACATCTTGTCTGCTTCGAAGTTTGGGCATTTATGAGTAAAGCTGCTGTAAACATCCGTGGGTGGGTTTTTATGGGAACATACGTTTTGAGCTCTTTTGGGGAAGTACCAAACAGTGTGATTGCTGGATTATACGATAAGCCTATGTTCAGTTTCGTCAGAAAAGGCTCTGTAGTTTTCTTGTAATGTCTTTGTCTGATTTGGGTATTAGGGTAATGATGGTCTCACAGAACAAGTCAGAAAGTATTCCTTCCGCTTCTATCTTCTAGAAGAGATTATAGAAAATTAGTATAATTTTTTTCCTTTCAATATTTGGTAGAATTAATCGGTGAACCTATTTGGTGCATTCTGTTTTGGAATATTATTCATTATTGATTCAATCTCTTTATTAGATATCAACCGACTCAATCTATTTCTTATTCTGTGAGTTTTGGCAGATTACGTCTTTCAAGGAACGGGTCCATCTCATCTAGGTTATCAGATTTATGGGTAGTGTCTCTTGGCCTCAGTATACCCACTGTAAAACAGGGAAGCTAATTGCTACTTGCTTTCTTCATGAAGGAGCAGGATTGTGGATTAATAGCAGGACCTCCTGACAACAGAGGCACCATATACATAAAGGTTTTATTCTCATTAGTAATAACAATCTCGTTGTGTTTTCTGTTCTTTCATTGACTTAACGTGAAGACTAGAATTTGTTTCTCTCTTGCCTCAAAGAGTCATGAGGCTTAGTAGGGCTTATAGGTGCTATCCTGGCCCTGCTTGGAAGGTGCAAATGGTAAATTGAAAATACTAGAAGCAGCAAGGTCAGAGTCTAGGCTTCCTGGCCCCCTGCCTGCCTGAGCCAATTGAGGCCATTTTTAATCTCTTTGGTGCTCAGTCCCCTCAATTGTAAAAGAAAAGAAAATAGGATTTTGTCTATGAGAAAGGCAGTGACTGGTGGTCCAGTCCATTTCTTTTATCCTTTCTATCTGTATTCCATTAATTCAATTACGGATACCCATACTCAAAATCCTGTCACACAAAGAATGCATTCATTTAGAAATATCGCATTTCCCCAAATTTACATTTCTGAAGCAATTTTATTCTAATTCTTTCATATATCCCCACATCAATGTCTTCTTTACCACCAGAGCCACTTCCTGAGTCAGACTTTTCTAGAGCACACGACGGCTTCATCTGGATCATCTGAAATGCCAACTCTGACTGATTGCCCTTTGAAACTGCAGCTGGCAGCTGAGCCCCACATGCTTTCCCATCTGTTTTATAAGCATCATAGCTGCAACCTCTGCTATGTAACCACGTATCTTATGGCTTACTTTTGAGCTTTAAGTTTCATTAAAAAAAAAGATTTTATTTATTTAGGAGAGAGAGAGAGAATGAGAGAGAGAGCGAGAGCGTGAGAGGAGAGAGGTCAGTGGGAGAAGCAGACTCCCCGCTGAGCAGGGAGCCTGATGCGGGACTCGATCCCAGGACTCCAGGATCACAACCTGCGCCGGAGGCAGTCACTTAACCAACTGAGCACCCAGGTGCCCTAAGTTTAATTTTTATCAAAATAGAATGTATGCATAGTTTAAAAAGTCAGTGTTTCAACATGCTCACCGAAGGAAGTCCTTACTACCCAGAAGCAACTACTCTAAATTCCTTTGCCTTCATCATCTCATGGCCCCTGTCCAGGTAGGTCTTCCTGTCTTCTTCCCTGCGTGCATGTTTTTGTGTCCAAATTTCCCTTGTCTAATCAGGATACCAGTCCTACTGACTTAGGACCCATCTTAACCTGACAAGATCCGCAAAGACCCGATTTCCCTGTAAGGTCATGTTTAGTTATTGGGGGGTAAGATTTCAGAATATCTCTTTGGGGGGCACAATTCAACCCACAAGCCCTAATGACTTCCTTTGATGGTGGATGAGAATTTTATATCTCTTACACCTTCGCCTCCTCATTTTACAGCCAAACCTGGTGATTCTGTGGGATCACGATTTGAGAACACTCCTTCCTATCCAGTGAGTCTTCAACCCTGGCAGCGTTTAGAATCCCCCAGGAGCTTTTTGCAAAGTACTGATGCCTAGGCCCCGCCTCCCCCCCCCCCCCCCCCCCCCCGATCAATTACTCAGGAGTTTCTGGGGGGCAGGGCTTGACGCCTGGCTTTGTTAACCATTCTCTGCTTAATTCCAACATGTAGTTTGGGCAAGGAGGATCCTAGCTAGATGGCAGAATCCTAGGGTGAAGTTGGCATTCGATTGCATACATGGAAAAAATGGTGCTTACTTACAATTTAATGGGTTTCTTTAAATCTCACAGCAATCTTTGAGTTTTGTGTAATTATCCCCATTTTATAGATTAAAAAAAACTGTGAGGCTCAGAAATATTGTATAGTTAATCTAAGGGCATATATCTTATAAGTATTGAAACCAGCATTGGATTCTGACGCCAAAGACCTCTTCTAATAATTTTTGCTACCTCCTTCCACCAAGAGATGCTATGGAAGAATGAAAAAGAATTTGATTCAGTTTTGAAATTCAAATGAACTGATAACCAGAATGCCTTAATGGAAAATTGCCCCTATTAAAATCTATTTTTAAGCATTGTTTTATAAGCTAGGTAGGTCTCATGCACATACCATGATGAATGATCAACCAGTTGGACACAACTTTGTTATCGGATAAAGACAGTGTTGCTGATTTATCAGGAGTGTTGTTCTTGGAAAGGAGGGTGAGGTCTATTCTCTCCCCCACATACCAGTGACTTGTACTCACTGTGGCCAGAGACCCCTTCCAGGTAAGTCAGTCAGCTCCTCCCAAGCAGGGGCTGCCCAGAAAAATTGCCTCTTGTTTCTCCCCATTTAACAGTTGTTTTGAGTTTCAGTGGACATGAATTCATGTATAATAATTGAAAGAAAATACTTAATCACTCATGTCCTCATTTGCGGTGTTTCACACTGACCTGGCACAACTTCTGTGGAGGGGTGTGATCCCAGACATCATCCAGCTTCCTCCTGGCCTGTGCCGTCAGTGGCTGCGGGACTAAAGGGGCTTGGCCTTGACTTTGGGCAGATTCATCCTTACTCACTGAGAGCTTCCAGTAGCCTGGGGCTGTTTGGACACCACCATTAACTGCCCCACCCACTGCTCCATTAACTCCTGGTTTAAGAGAGGGGCTCTCCTTCTAGTGCTCCTTTTTAATTAACTATAGGAATGTTGTGTTTTGGGCATTCCCGTAAGGTTTACATTTTTCTGAGCGGATCGCAACACAAGAACTTTGATTTTGAAGGCGGATGTTGCGTTCGAAAGAGGGACTACTATTCTAGGCTTTAGATTTTTTCAGTAGTGCTCTGGAATGATATCTGGAATGCTTCTGAGAAGTGTTACTCCTGCATGATGTTGCAAAACAAGCCACTCACCAGCACGTCTGTCCGAAGTGTGAATTTCTCTTTCTTTCTCTACGTGGTCTGCACGGACACCTTCAAAACAGGGTTTGGAGGGCTGCCCTCCAAGTGCTCGCTCTGCCCGCTGTCTTCCAGGGAGAGTCTCTGGTTCATCTTGTCTGGTTTCTTATCTTTCCAGGACACCTAAAACAGCCTCTGATTCTTTTCAAGGAGTAGCTGGTTCGTTACTAGCCTTTATGGGTTATTCTGACTTTATGGAATTCTGTCTTAAATAACTACTTTACTGGGATATGATTCACATTAAAATTCACTCTCTTAAAGTGCACAATTTAGGTTTTTTTGTTTGTTTGTTTTAGCATATTCACAGAGTTGTGCAACCACCACCACTCCCTGATTCTAGACATTTTTATTAACCCTAAAACTCCTGGCACGCATTCATGGTTACTCCCCAGTTCACTCCAACTTCCCCTTTCCTAGTCCTAGGCAACCACGAATCTACTTTCTGCTGCTCCTTCTTCCTTTTTTTCCCCCTTCCTTTTAAAAGATTTATTTATTTATTTCAGAGAGAGAGAGTGGGAGAGCAGGGGAGGAGCAGAGGGAGAGAATTTCAAGCAGACTCTTTGCTGAGCAGAGAGCCCGACGCAGGGCTCAATCCAATGACCCTGAGATAATGACTTGAGCCAAAACTGTGATCAGACACTCAACCAGCTGAGCCACCCAGGTACCCCTCTACTTTCTGCTTCTATAGATGTGATTATTCTAGGCATTTCATATGGACAGAATCATACAATGTATGGTCCTTTGTGATTGACTTTTTTGCTTAGCATAATGTTTTCAAGCTTTGTCCATGCTTGTAGCATGGATCAGTACTTCCTTCCTTTTTGTGGCTGAATAATATTTCATTGTATGACTAGACCATGTTTTATTCATCCATTCATTAGCTGGTGTATATTTGGGTTGTTTTTATATTGACTATTATGAATGATGCTATTATGAACATTTATGTTCAAGTTTTTGTGCACATATGTTTTCATTTTGGGATGGGTATATGCCAAAGAGTGAAATTGCTGGGTCATATGCCAGACTGATTTCCAAAGTAGTTATACCACTTACATTCTAACCTGAAATGTCTGTGTGTTCCAGTTTCTCTACATCTTTAATATTTATTTTCTCTCTTTTTAATGATAGCTATTGTAGTGGGTGTGAAGTAGTATTTCATGGTTTTTATTTGCATTTTCCTAATCATTAATGAGACTTGAGTATCTTTTCATGTACTTATTGACCATTAGTATACCTTTTTTTTTTTTTTTGAGAAATATCTATTCAAATCCTTAGCCCACTTTTTAAAAATTTGGTTGTTTGCCTTTTTTATTTGAGAGATAAGAATTCTTTATATATCCTGGATTCAAATCCCTTACCTGATTTGCAAATGTTTACTCCTATTCTGTGGAGTACTTTTTTTTTTTTTTGTCTTTTCATTTTCTTGGTGGTGTCCTTTGCAACACAGAAGTTTTAATTGTGACGAAGTCCAATTTACTTATTTTTTTCTTTTGTTGCTTATGCCTTTGATGTCATATCTAAGAAACCACTGCTTAGTCCAAGGTCACAAAGATTTCCTCATATGCCTTCTCAAAGTTTTATAGCAATGAGCCATCTTGAGTTATCTTTTGTATATGGTATAAGGTAGGGGTCCAACTTTATTCTTTTGCAAGTGGGTATCCAGATCTCCCAGCACCATTATTTGAAAGGACTCTTCGTTCCCCCATTAAATTGTCTTAGTACCTGCATTAGTCACCTTGGGCTGCCATAACAAAATGCGCTAGACTGAATGATTTAAACTACAGAAATGTATATTTCACAGTTGTAGAGTCTGGGAAGTCCAAGGTCAAGGTACTGGTTGATTCGGTGTCTGATGACAGCTCTCTTTCTGGTTTGCAGACAGACACCTTCTTGTTGCATCCTCCTATGATGGATTGAAAGATCTGTTTCTTCCTCCCCTTATAAGGCCACTAATGTCCTTGTGACGAACCCATCTACATGAACCAATCTAACCCTAATTTCCTCCTGTCTCCAAGTACCATCATATTCAGGGTTAGGGCTTCAACATATGAATTTTGGGGCATCACAAACATTTAGTCTATAAGATTATTCCTCTAGCCCCCTCAAATTCATGTTCTTGTGTACAAAATGCACTTATTCCATCCATAGCTCCAAGAATCTTCACTCATTCTAGCATCAACTCTAAATATAAGGCCCAAAGTTTCATCCAAGTATCATCTAAATCAGATACGGGTAAGACCTGAGCTATGGCTCATCCTGAGGCAAAATTCCTCTCCAGCTGTGTATCTGTGAAACAAGACAAGTTATATATAATGGTGGGGCAGGGATGAAATAGATATTTCCATTCCAAAAGGGAGAAATGGGAAACAAGAAAGGGTGATGGGTCTCAAGCAAGTCCAAAACCTAGCAAGGGGAATTCCATCAGACTTTAAGGTTTATAAACAATAGACACTTCCTTCTCATAGTTCTAAAGGCTAGAAGTCCAAGATCAAGGTTCCTGCAAATTCAGTGTCTGATGAGAGGGCCCGCTTTCTGGTTCCTAGATGGCTGTCTTTTCACTGTGTCCTCACATGGTAAAGGGGGCTAGGGAGCTCTGTGAGGTCTCTATTTATAAGAATGCTAATCCCATTTATAAATACTAAACCCATTTGTAAGAATACTAACCCCATAAGAATATTAATCTCCACACTCATGACATAAGCACCTTCTAAAGCCTGCACCTCCTAATATCATCATATTGGGCCTTAGGTTTCAATGTATGAATTTAGTGGAGGACATGATATTCAGCCGATAGCAACTGGATAACTCAAGTACTTCTCCATATAACAAAAATTTCTAATATCTATATATATTTCTTATGTATATATATTTTTCTTCATCATTCTAGAATTTTCTTTCACACTTGAATGTTTTTCTAATACTATGAATTGCTATATATTTTGGCTACAGGTAAGTTTATCCAAACGCACCACACACATTAGGTGAAGAAATCACAGCTTATACAAATGGGATTTTAGGTTTAACAAACATGTTCTATATCAAAAGAGATACTGAGAATCTGTGAGTAATCACAGTGACTCCTTACCCCTTTCCTTACACAATGCTTACAATTCCATTGATCTATGACATCCATAGCTCTTTCATAACTGTTAAACATTCTAACAATAGCATTATAAAAGATGAGACCTGGATTTCTTTCCTCTTATGTGTTCAACCCAATATATAGTTATTTGTATCTTTCTCAAAGAATTCTGAGAAAACTCATTTTCATATGGATAAAGGATTCCTGTAGGTTTGTGTTATAGTTTTACATCCATTTTTAATTTTTATAACACATCTAGGTATTATTCCGATCAAAGTCATAATCATATGTAAGTTTTTACCTAGAATATCTTCTTGAAAAGCAAAAGTGTTGGTTTCTGTTCTTGTCAGTAGTGCTGTGGAATCTTAATTCTAAAAGTTATGTGTGTTCATTGAAATACATTTGAAAATATAAGAAAATGAAATGAAACACAGGAGTATTCTATAGAGAGTGGGTACTTTTGACCTACCCCAAATTACATTGCTTTGGTTACTCTCATCCATTCCAGCTAGGTTCCAGAACTTTGTCTTGATGCTTCTTTGGGGTAGGGATAACAGGGATTGGGGATAGGAAGTTGAAGAAAAGAGCTTGATTTCCTCAGAGCTAGACTTTGAATGGAAATGACCAGCCCCTGAGTTTGCCATACCCTACTCTTTTTTGCCTGGGTAAATACTTCTTCAGACTCTGACCAGTGGACCACCCTGGTTTCTTCTTGCCTAAGTGGGACCCACTAATTCTTTGCTCTGGGGTTCTGCTTATTTGAATATTCTATCTCAGGTTCAAAACATTTGATTTGGTGCTCCCAATTCATTTGTATTACTGTATAAAGTGAAATAAAGTCACAAGTAAAGTTTCAGTTATGAAATTCCACTTACTCTAAGGTTGCTCAGATTGATTTTTTTTAACTTTTCAGACTTATGGGAAAATTATAATAATATTACAAGGAATTCCCTTATATTCTTCACCTGAATTCTCCAAATATTATTATTTTACCTGATTGCTCTACTATTCCTTCTCTGCCTCTACCACTTGAGAATAATTGCAGACATGTAGCCCTATTACCTCTAAATATTTCAACATGTATTTCCTCAAAATAAGGACATTTTCTTCCATATCATAGTACAAGTATTATAATCAGGGAATAACTATAAACATAATACTGTTATCTTTTTTCCTCCCAATTTTTATTTAAATTCTAGTTAGTTAACATATAGTGTAATATTGGTTTCAGGAGTAGAATTTAGTGATTCATCACTTACATATAATACCCAGTGATCATCAACAGGCACCCTCCTTAATATCCATCACCCATTTACCCCATTCCCCACCTACCTCCCTCCATCAACCCTCAGCTTCTCTATCGTTTAGAGTCTTTTATGGTTTGATTTCTTCTCTTTCACTCTCTTTTTTTGTTCCCTTCCCATATCTTCATCTGTTTTGTTTCCTAAATTCCACATGAGTGAAATCATATAGTTTTTGTCTTTCTGATTTTGTCTTTTCTGATTTATTTCACTTAGTGTAATATACCCTAGCTCCATCAATGTTGTTGCAAATGGCCTCTTTTTGATGGCTAATATTCCTGTGTGTGTGTGTGTGTGTGTGTGCGTGCACATGCATGTACTGCATCTTCTTTATCCACATAACACTGTTATCTAATGCACAGATCTCATTCAAATTTTTCCAGTTGTCCCAATGTTTCAATAATGTCAGCAGGGAGTCTGCTTGCCCCTCTCCACTTCCCTTTCCCAACTTGTGCCCTCTCTCTTTCAAATAAAATCTTTAAAAAAGAAAGAAATACACAATGTCCAGTTGTGTCTCCTTCTGTGATGATATCATCATGATTGATGATCATGACCTACATGTACTAGTTCACTTGTGGTTATAGAATTATATAGGTTATAGGTTATAGAGTGGTGCTCTAATCCTATAACTTCTTAATTCATTAGCTGGAATACTTCTGTAAAGTGAAAACTCTTTATCAACTGCCTGGTTATCTGAGATTTGCATAGAAAAGGCAAAATAAATGTTGGGTTCTTTCCCTTTTGCTTCCATTCTCAAAAGAGTAAATTGGTTAGGAGAGTGTATTCTTTAAGACAGTGGAAGAAGCAACTATACATGGTGTTTGCTTATTTGCCAAGAATTAGGCATACAGACTCTTCATGACAGTCTCATTTTTGTTTTTCCTGAAGAATATGCCAATGCAAATGGAAAAATCAGCATATTTTGCCAGGCAATGGGCACCAAGAGTTATGTGGCCCTTTTCATCTTCAAAGTATTTCAGGGATAATTATTTTTCTCATCTCCCCCACAGGTAGGTGTTATTAACCTCATTTTAAAGATAAGAAAAGTGAGACTAGAAGAAGATAAGAGAGCAACCTGCCCCAAGCTAACAGGGCATCATGAAAGATGAGAATATAATTTGTGCATGGCTTAATTTAGAATTTCATGCTGGGAAAAAGATACAGGAAGAGCCAGAGAAAAAGAGAATAGAGACCTCTAGGTCAGTTCTGACACCATGAATTGTGTAGGGAGCAGAAATTTGAGGACTTGCTATGCCACGGGTATTGTCAGGGAAGCATTTGATATTGTAAGGCCTGATGGATGGCAGGTGGTGAGCAAATGTTTATCAGATGACTAAAAATAAATATCTTACCGCATGTTGCCACTGTGAATATCCTTGTGTAATGAGGACTGGAAACTCTCCACTAGATTCAGACCCCACAGCTATTCTACACCTGACATCTGGAAGATGATATTTTTTTTCTAAGTTAGAATTATTTCATCTACATTGATTACTTCTTGTGTAAAGGAAAGATAGTATTTGTGTGGAAGTTTGAACAGTTTCTGCTGATAGAGCACATGTAATCGTGAGCCTGGATCGAACAAAAGATAATGTAATTATTGGGAATTGGTCTCTCAACATCAGCGTCGGCACTTGGATTTTTCATCGTGGTGATGGTGAAGTTAAAATAATCCCAATACTTTGGAGCTGGAACATACAACATTTGTGTTCTCCACCCAGGCTAATTGCCCCAACAGCCTGTAATTGCTTAGACCTTGGGCAAGCTTGCCTCATCACCATGAGCATTTCTGTCAGTGGTACAAGAGAGTGAGGTGAAAAGCAAGGCAACAGAAGGAGTTTTTCAAAAGGAAGAAACCCAGAAGCCGCCCTCTAACATTAGGTTTGTTTTAGTCACCTAACCACACCTTAACCTAAAACCCAACTGGTGAGCTTAATGATGACCTGGGAGTTTATCTCCTCCTTGGAAAAAACTGCTAATCCATTGCAGGTACTATAGATTTTTAGTTCAGGAATCAAATTCTACATGTAAGACTTACCAGGTGAGAAATCTCAGTTTAATTTGCACTTCCTATTTCTTCTCTATTTGTAGTTCTCAATTCGCATGCCAATAAACCTATTTATTGACTTAATTTTTTTTTTTTTTAAAGGAACCGCATTCCTTCTTAGCTTTTCTCCTTCCCTAACTAACCTAAAGCTGGCTTTGATGCTATGGCTGTTCAGCTGTTTAAAGGCACCTTTGTAATTTTTTGGACAGGAAGGAGCAGGGATCCTGGCCATCTAACAGGGCCTCCTCCTACTCCAAATCTACTCAAAGGCTTGCTCCACTTTCCTTAGGTTCCTCCTTCTCTGGCTGAAGATATCTTCCTGTGAAGTCATGAATGCTAACCGTGTGCTACCACTACTTTGCTCATTGAATCTGGAGATACTAGAAGCTTGAAGAAAGTAGGTTGAAAACTAATATGAAGGACACATTGTTTTACACAAGGTGAGCGAAGACGTCATCTTTTTAATATTAATAGAAGGTGGAGCTGGCAATATAATTCAGCTTAGGGGTGTGCTAGAATCATGGCTCTATCATAGAGGGATGTGTGGGAGACACCCATTAGGGAGGGCAGCCATGACTCTTGCCAATGAATGGTGCTTTGCACAGGGGGGTGGGAGGGAGCTTGATTCTAACCAAGTGAATCAGGATGGTGGTTTGGCTTTGTGGCGAGTCTTTGGGCTTCCTCTTCAAAACTGCTTTTGAAAAGAACACTGATAATAAATGTCAAGGGATTCGTCTTTGATTCATTTATTTTCTTCCATTCTGGAGCTATAATTAAGCCTCCATACTTACTTGTTAACTTTTTTTAGCAGTGGAGGTGGTATGGTATTGGTACAGGCTCAGCCTTTGGAGTCTGAGTTCTGGGGGTGAGCTTAGCTCCATCTTTCACGAGTAATTACTTACATTTCTAATATCACTTTTCTCATTTGTAAAATTGGAATCATGATAACGTAACTGGCTTGAAAAAGGCATTATACACAAAATTGCTTTGGGGAAAAGGCTGGGTGTGCAATAAGAACTTATAAGTTGTAAAATATTGTATGTTGTCATAAGAATAGTAATAATAAATATATATGATTTAATATGAAACTTAATATGAAATATTAATATATACTCCCCTCTTCAAAGTCTTTTTTTAAAAGATTTTATTTATTTATTTAAGAGAGGAGAGAAAAAGCATGAGCAGGGCAGAGAGAGAAGTAGACTCCCCGCTGAGCAAGGAGCCCAATGCAGGACTTGATCCCAGGACCCTGAGGTAATGACCTGAGCCGAAGGTAGTCATTCAACCAACTGAGCCA
>RCUC01126773.1:0-24468 GCA_003697995.1 Taxidea taxus jeffersonii | reverse complement strand
CCCCCCCACCCCATTCTCTGCGGACAGAGTGCACAAATCAGAGTAAACTTTTCTTGAAAGTAAAGCTAGGACAGTGAACTTCGTCCTCAGTTTTATGTGCAAACAGGAGGCAGCGATGGCTAATTCTTCCCCCTCCCCTCGGTCTACAGTGAGAATTCCAGCCATAGTCTACCAAGGCCACAGACCCCTACAACTGGGCATGGCCCCCTGCTTACGTCCTGGCCAGTGAGACCTGAATAGAGGCCTACCCCAGAAGCTTCCTAAGGGAGTAGATGACTGGGGAACACCCTTTCTGCCAGGTGAGCTTTCCTTCTTCTTCAAGCCTGCAGGAGGGACCTGAGGGCTGAGATGACAACATCTATCTTGGGCCACTGAGCCTGGCAGACAGTTTAGGTTGATAAAGCTGAACACAGGAGTCAAGGCCCCCAAAGACCACCAAACCAGTCCTTCCTTTGGACTTTTTGCATGAGACTGAAATAAATAATGTCTATCTTATTTAAGCCATGGATTTAAAAAAAAAAGTGTGTCATCTTTATTTTGTATGCTGCTTGGCCCTTTAAAAGACTCAGGTGCCCGTGGGAGCTCCTTCTGTTGGGATATTGACTGCATCTCATTACAACTGACTCAATCATTTTACTGCAGCCTAAGGGAGTTAGCTGGCTGTTCTGTTGCCAGTGACTGTCCACTGGTTCTGCATAAGCTGCAAATAACCTTGTGGCTCTTCCTCACTGTGCTTTGTCACCTCCCAATCCACACCGACCAGGAAGGCTAGCTTTCTGCAAAAGTGCTCATCAGAGGTATCCTTTCCCCTTCTGCCTCTCATTTCCCATTCGACTCTTGACTTAACTTTGTAAACATTTCTTCTGCCTTTCTTGCCAAAAACTAGGCACAAATGATAATTTGTGCATCTCAGTATTGCTGGCAAGAAGAATAAATAAGGCACCAACCATAAATTGAAAACCCATGTCCATAGATTTGGTAACGGAGATGGAATATTCCTCTAGCGATGGATGTTTTATCCATGACCACGGGCGTCTAGCTCAGGGGTCAGCAAATTTCTGTAAAGAGCTCAAATTGGAGATATTTTAGGCTTTGCAGGTCATGTGTTCTCGGACACAGCAACTACTTAGTTTTGCCATTGTAGCATGAGACAAGTCAGAGACCTATACGTATAAAAATGAGTCTGGCTGTGAGCCAACCCTACTTGTGGAAACAGCTTACAGGACTGGATTTGTTCCATAGACTGTGGTGCAGAACCCCTGATCTGCAGGGAAGATTCTAAAGCAAGGAGCGGAGTGAATATTCAGTGATTGAGGAAAAACACTGCTGCAGTGGTGGATAGAGGGTGTGCGCTGGAGCTATGATGGTGTGGGACCGTTTGTGTCATTCTGTGGGATGACGGGGATACTCTGCGGTTCTGGAACTTTTGGATTGTTGGCTGCTGTTGCGCTTCAGCAGGGCGAAGCAGCTGCTCCAAGTAGGCAACCGAAGATTTTTGGAAGCAGACAATGGATAAAGTTTTTCTTTTTCCCCCTCAAAATAAGAGTAAGAGCTTCTGCAAATAGAACTATGACTCTGCAAACAGGCACTCTCTGTTCTCCATGTGTCATATGAATCTGAGGCTCAAAGATTATCACTGCATAAGACCTTCACGGGCATGCCCTCTGCCAATCACACTGGGTTACGTGCAGCCTCCCCCCACCTCAGCTCTTTGGGAATACAATGAATACAAAGAAAACTGGCAAGTTGTGTGCCAAGTTCAGGCTGAATAAGATTTAACAGCAGAAGCGCGGGGTGTTCTACGCAAGGGATGCATTGTTAAACACTATGTCTGAGACTAATGATGGACTATATGTAGGCTAATTGAATTTAAATTAAAAAAAAAAAAAGATTTAAGAGCTGGGGGTCGGGGTGGGGGACTGCAGCTGGAGCAGCGCAGAAAGCCAGATCAGGGTGGGGAGCAGAATGCAAAACAACAGGGAGAAGGCAGAGAGGATGTTCTCTGAGAAATTAACACACGGGCAGGACAAGACCTCCCGAAATAACCTGAGAGAGAAGGTCAGAGTGACAAAAAGGTATCCTTGTTGGTTCCAGCCAAGTCACAGAGCTGTGGCTCAGGAGTTGGGAAGTCAGACGTTGGGGGTCTCTTGGGGAAACAGGCAGGTTTCTGAGCCAGGCAGTGGTCTTCTGACATGAGTCTTCTTCGAACATTCCTTGATGCCTAGTGGAGACCACATTCGTGGGGAAATCGCTGGAAGCTGAGTGCAGTGATCAGCACCTGGAAAGGGGGATACCTTCTTTGTGCTAAAAGTTGAAAACCCCTTCACATGGGTACTTTACATTTGTTTTAGCATTTAATTAGTGTGGGGAAGACGGGAACAGAAGTAAACTGATTTTCCTGAAATCTGAAAAATAACATTTTAAGTTCAAAACAAGGAATTTACTAAGTGAACTGTACCAAATACAAAGTGAACTTATCGAAAATTATCATCTTAGCTTTTATGTCACTCATAATCAAATACTTCAGTCATCTTTATTTACTAAAGATAAGCGCATGGATATATTTACAGAGTTGTGCTTAGAATGTGTTGAGGGTCCCACACCCTAATTCTTGAAGAGTAGGGCAGAGAATTTGGCATGGATTCAGGGGATATAATACACTCAGCTTACATCATATTATAGTGATAGAAAAAAATGAGAAGTAAGCAGAAAAATGTAGTTTTCATGAGGCCTTAGCCTGAAAGCAATCATTACAACCAAATCAAGTATTCCCAGAGGAGAAGGATAAAAAAATCAACTAGGGAGAGATAGACAAGGTCTGTGCCCATGTTAAGAGCATCAGGTAGGGCCTGCATTCAGGGATATCTAACAAATACCCTAATGAACCCAGGTGCTGGAGAAGCCCCATGATGACATCAGTGGCCCACATTCCCTCCACCTTTCCCATCACTGCCTTTAGCTTGTGGTGCATGGTCTCAAGGCAGCCCACAGACCTCCAGACACAGTGTTCACATTCCAGACCAGAAGGAAGAAGGAAGGGTGGAGGGTTGCTAGACACCTAGTCAAATCTGGATTTCTGATAGACAATGAATAATTTTTTAGTACAAATCCCATATTTTATCTGGCAACCCCAGTGGAAGACAGAAGGTGAAGACCTGAAAAGACACGGAGCTGAGGCCAACCCCTACACCAAGCTTCCGCAGGTCTAGCCAGGGCCTCAGCTCACACACCATTGGTTGCACGAGTCACATGAGCTTCCTTGGCCACAGGCGACTTTGGGACCCCCAATATCTTTGACCAGACTCACTGGGGTCCTGAACAAAAAAGATTCTGTAAGTGAGGAAGAAGGGAGGGAAGGTACAGAGCAAGCAACCAGCAGGCTCTGCCAGAGGGGAGAAAATGAGTCCACACACAGAAGGAAGCAGAGGATTTCACAAGAGCTAACACGTCCTGAGTACTTCCTATCGAGTAGTGACTGTTTAAGCATCTTGCCAATCATCACCACTACCTCTACAGGGTAAGAGCTATTATTATCCCCATGTTTCTGGAAGAAGAGACAGAGGCACAGATGCATTAAACTCCTGGTACAAGATCCCCCAGTTTTATGTGACAGGAGCAGAAGCCTCTTTACATGGAACAGGAGCCTCTTTACATGGAACAGGCATCCAGGCGACATCCACATCCTTTTTTTTTTCTTTTTTTAAGATTTTATTTATTTATTTGACACACAGAGAGAGATCACAAGTAGGCATAGAGGCAGGCAGAGGGGGAGGGAGGAGCAGGCTCCCCGCTGAGCAGAGAGCCAAATTCGGGGCTCCATCTCAGGACCCTGAGATCATGACCTGAGCTGAAGGCAGAGGCTTAACCCACTGAGCCACCCAGGTGCCCCCAGGCAGCATCCACATTCTTAAGACTCTTAAGAAGGAAGGGTGGAGGGTTGCTAGACACCTAGTCAAATCTGGATTTCAGATAGACAATGAATAATTTTTTAGTACAAATCCCATATTTTATCTGGCAACAGACAAAAACAGTGGGGGCTGGCAGAGCCCTTCCTATGGCAGCTCAAGGGCTGAGAGATTTCCCATGAACAAAAGATGGAAAGCTGTACTGTTTGGGGGACATGCCACTTCCTGGTTTGCCAGGGACTGAAGAAGCTCCTGGAATGGGAGAAGGTCAGTGCTAAACCTAGAAAGTCCTGGGCCAAACGTGCCGACCACCCTATTCTGGGATAAACCACTGACCTTCCTTAAGGTAGGTAAGGGGACCTACCTTAGTTCTAAACCTGAACAGGGAGCTGAGGGTCAGAGGAAAAATGACTCCAGTCAAATAAAGAGCCTTATGGTATAATTGACAAGGAAGTTTCCAGTATCTTGTAGAAGAGACAGCAGCCTGGAAGTCAGGGGACTTCCTTCTGCCTGGGCCTCCACTCCGGACTTACTCTGGAATCTCGGGAAATTTGCTTATCATCTGCCCCCCCCCCTCCTCAGTCAGCAACAGGAGGGAAGTAAACCTGGTAATTTCTAAGGGTTCTTTTAATTTTCAAAGTCTAGAACCTGACCGTTTTTCTGTCCCTTAACACAAGAGGAGCCTTCTCTGAACCTGTGCATCTGTGGCGAGAAACAGGTAATTCTCCCATACCCTCTGATTCCTTTCTGTTTGGATACAAATCTCATGACCACCAAGAAAGAAAAGGATGAATTTAATTATAAAATTTTGGTAGATCTGATGATCTGGGCAAAGTCACAGCCAGCTCTCCATGGCAAAAAATGACTGTGTGGGAAACCTCCCGTGAAACATTTGCTCTCCCTTTCTGTTGACTCCTTTCTAAACAACCAGACTGAAATTACCTCCTTCCATGCATTTCTATTTCTATTTTATGCTTAATCCATATCCTTTGTGTGATATTTTTAGCTTGGTTGTTGTCAAAGACTATGTGTGTGTGCTGTGCTCTTGCCATGAGGCTGCACTGGGGAAAAGCTTGGGGATTCCAGAACTGTACCAGAGAGTTTTTCATCTCAAGGAATTTCTCTGGGAAGGAGCTAAGATCCATAAACACTGCAAATAGAGAATATAGAAAATTATGAAAAAAGTACAAAAAAGTCATTCTATAAGAAGCGAAAATGTATATGCTCTGAAGACTAAACATATTCTGTATTTTTGGGGACACTCTTATGTCCCTGAAATACTCTGCCCCTTTGTTCCTACCAAAATATCCCAAGAGTGGCAGCATTTTTGGCACTCAAGCTACCATTTCATTGTTTCCCATATCCAGAAGTAGTACGAAATATTTCTGTCAAATTGCGTTCTGAGTTTTGAGACTGAAACATGGACTTGATTAAGAACAGAAGCGATCTGCTTTGGCTAAAGTTATAGGAGTGTCTTCCTGGAAGAATTAGTACTTAGATTTAGAGAGTGTCAGACCTGGATGGAATTTCAGAAACTTTGTAGCCCAGCCCTTCTTTGTACAGGTCAGGGAGATGAGCTGACATGTCCAGGCATAACTCCAAGGAGTAACAGAGTCAAGAATGGAAAGCAAGTCTCCTGATTCTCAATACAGGGTTTCAATTGTGTGCAAAGGTGCCATTTCTGGGATGGGATACCTTCATTCCTCTTGAGTATGGTCACTCTGCCCTTAATACCCTCCTAATAGGACTTGTGGTGGGAATATAGCCTTGTCCTTGCTCAGAAATAATGACAACAGGCAACAACAGTGGATGTTAAGGGCCCAAGTGGGATGTATTTGGAAGATAAGGAAGGGCAATGATGGATGTTGGGAGTGGGAGGATATAGTGGGGAGTGGGGACGCCGGCACAGTAGGGAAGACTGGATGGTGGTTGGAGACAGTATCAGACAGTGTGGGGAGACCGACCACAGAGATCCAGGAAGCCAGGCTGAGGAGTTGGGACCAGACTGCCCAGGCAAGATAGGGAGGCAGATTAGCATAAGGTAGAGTTAAATGATCTGGGTTCTATTCTGACCTTGGTTTTAAAGACCTAGTCAGCCCATGCACAAAATAGGTCTAATAGTATTTTTCCAAATGAGGATCTAATGAAAAACTATATGATATGGCATGATGCCTTGCGTACAAGAGACTCAATAACTATGTATCATCATCACCATCATCATCAACATTATTTTTATTATATAATAATATTAATTAATTAATAATAAATAAATAAATAAATAATTGGTAATTAATTAATTAATACTATTTATAAGTAGTAGTATTTATTCCCTGTGCAGAGGTTGAGTACAACACAATCAATACCATCTCTTAGAAAGAGACTTTTGAAGTGAAACTGCCCAATGTTTCCTAACAGAAAGCTGGTATAATCCTTAGAAAGAAATAGTGTGGGGCGCACTATACCTGTTGTGGGTTGAATTGTATCCCCCCAAAAGACATAATAGTAGCCATGTCAGGCAAACTTCCACCTCTCAGTTTACCTGTGGGGAGGAGGAAATGCCCTCCTTCTGGGTCTGCTGAAAAATCAAATGAATTAATGAATATACAAATGTTCTTGACGGACTTGAAAATGCTGTATAAATGTGAGAGGTTATCAGATGATAATTTTTTTTTTTTTTTAGTTTTCAAAAGGGTTATATTTGGAAGCTACCTCAAGGAGTCCCTCTTGAAATACTACTTGATCTGGACCTTGCAAATAATGGTGCTTTCATGTGAGAAGAAATTTCGAGGAGGGTGGGTTATAGAACCACAGGGCTTCTGTGGGTGATGGAAGGAGGGAAAAGAGGATTTTTGGTGAAGGGGACTTTGTGCCCTTGAGGCAAGGGGTTTTGGAGATAGTATGATTTCTGTTTCCAGGGTCTGTGAGAGGGAGTACCGCTAGAGGCATCTCTGTGAGATGTGAGGGTCAGCATGCCAGGGTGTAGCACCAGGGGCAAGGAATCTGCCCACTCCAGCAGAGTGGCTTTGGCAAGTGTTATGGGCACAGAGCTGGCGGGGGGAGGGGTGACTCGCAGGAATGAGCACCAGGGGCAGTGAGAATGTGCCCATGTGCCAGTCTATGATGGGCCTGACCCAAAGGAAGCTGAATCAGTACAGGAGACAAAGCAGATGGCCAACCCCTCGCCATGACTGAAGGTTAGTTTAGCGACCATGGTGATCCTGAGACAGGTTTCCAGAAAAAATGAGATTTGGGGCAAAGTGTAAAGTAGGGGGTGAATGAGAGTGAGTTGGGAAAAACTATGTCTCACTAAACAACTCTGTCCATTCCCACTTGCTACAGCTGAACGGTAGCCCTCAAAGGTACAAGTTGAAGCCTGACCCCACAGTACCTCAAAGGTGACCACCTCTGGAGATAGAGACTTTAAAGAGGAAAATGAGATCATCAGAGTGGCCTTGAGCCTCTCTGACTGGTGTTCTTAGAAGAAGAGGAAGGTTGGACACACAGAGAGACACCACGGTATGTATGCAGAGGAAAACCACGTGGAGACATAGTGAGAAGGTGGCCATCTGCAGGCGAAGGACAGAGGCCTCAGAGGAGTGCAAACCTGCCGACATATAGACATGTCGACTGCAGATTTCCAGGCTCCAGAACCGTGGGGGAAATCAACGTCTGTTGTTCAAGCCGCCAGTCTGTGGTATTTTGTTAGGGCAGCCCGAGCAAACTAATATACCCCTTCATCCTCCTTCTCTGTTAGAACCTAAAGGAGATTTTCTTCTCAGAGGGAAAAAAATAAAAACAAAAACCATTCCACACCATGATGAGATCAACACCGTCTCTTCCCTTCCAGACCATCTCTGAGATGCCAAGAGGAGCCGTTGGTCTCCTTGTTGCCTGTAACAGTGCACAGAATGAGTTGAGCATTTCAGGGGACTGTGTACACGAGCCAGGACCCAGCAAGAGGAGCTCAGTGTGGTGAGCAGCAGCAGCACTTTCTGACTTGGGAACAGTGTTGCCTGGTTCTAAAATTAACAGAAACGGGAAGGAATTTCGTGAATACTTTTAGAAAGGTCTATTTCTTACCCCTCGGGACACATCCTTTAAGTTTCATCTCCAAATCTGCTGTTGGTAAGAGGTGTCAGTGGCCATCCACTCCCAGAACTAGCTACTTTGGGAGGGGGGCAGGTGAGTTTTTGTTTGACTTCAGGGAATTCAGAAGCTCCCTTTTCTATGCTTTTCTTCTTAAAATGTCAGAAAAAAAATACAGCTTTGAGATTGGGGATTGGAAAGATGATCCCGGGAGGCAGAAGTGAGGGAGTGGGAAGGAGAGACAGGCCCTCGAGGAACGCCAACAGAGGGTGTGTCCATGACTGTTTACTGTTGTTTGAGACTAGGGTATAATTCCTCATGGCCTCTCTGAGGACCCATGGAAAAATCCAACCAGATGATGGGAGGTTGGGCATTTATTCACCAAATCCCTTTAGTTAGGAATGCCTCTGGCCCATTAATTTCCCTGTGGGACCAAGTTGCTCTGCACTTGGATTCTCTGTGGTTTCAGAAAAAATTCTGTGGTAACCAGGCAGGGGGTTGTAGTGGCGCCCATGATATATGGACTAGTGATATATTTGGAACGGCCCATCAGAGCTGTGAAGTCAGGTGGGCTGAAGGCATGGGGCATGGTATAGAGTATTCCAGGCAGAGCAAAGAGCCAGTGCAAAGGCCCTGAGGTTAGGGCATCCCTGAGGCATTCAAAGAACACAAGAAAAGAGCACCTGGGTGGCTCAGTGGGTTGAAGCCTCTGCCTTCAGCTCAGGTCATGATCCCAGGGTCCTGGGATTGAGCCCCACATCGGGCTTTCTGCTCAGCAGGGAACTTGCTTCCTCCTCTGTCTCTGCCTGCCTCTCTGCCTGCCTACTTGTGATCTCTAACAAATAAATAAATAAGATCTTAAAAAAAAAAAAAAAAAGAACACCAGAAGGCCAGTGCAGCTGAATGGAACAAGCAAGGAAGAGAGTAATAGGATTGCAGTCAGAGAGGCAATGGGGGCCGTCCTACGGGAAGACGCTGTTTTTACTCTGAGAGATGCTGTGCACATGGTCGGATTTATGTTGTGCTGATAATGTCCTTGGGTTGGGGTAAGGGCAGAAGTGGAGGCTGTTTCTACAATCCATGTGAGAGAGGACAATGATGGTGTGTCCCTGGGCAGCAGCAGTGGAGGGGAGTGGTGGGAAATGGTATATGTTCTTTGATTCTCTAATAACCAAGCAGAGTGATTCTTATTTTTAATCCTAGAGGTTTTTTGGGGAGTTTGAAATCTCTGAATCTTGTAGGTTAAGGAGCTGGTACAAGCTTCTGCCCCCATTAAGAGTGTAAACCTGAGTCCTGAGCCATGATTCTTCCTGAGCCTTCCCCGGATCATCTCAGAAAGACTGGCCCGTGAGATCCACAGGCCTGGATATACTTATCGATGAGGAAGGGTAAGAAGAGGCAAGAAAGGAACAAAAAGTCCATATGGTCTTTCTAACAGAGAGCCTACTTTCCTCATCACATTCCAAGATGCTGAACAAACTAGATGCAAGACTTCAGAAACTATAGAACAGCAAATTATTGGGTTGGGAAGCAATAATTAGAAAGGAAATGAAGAACATGGACGTTGGGGGCCTTAATGTGAAGTATGACATTGATAAATCAAAGGAAGCCTTGAATTAGAGATGTGGATATTTCAACTGATTATCCAAGATAACTCATATCCTCCATTAACCTCGTCCATCTTGTTTTGCCTTTGTGAGGACAAAGGCAGTCTTTGCAAATTGCCAGGCCACAGGATTGTGTCTCCCGAATGTTTATTCAAAGCGGGCGGGGAGGAAGGGGATGAAGCACTTGAAAAATAATTTGCTTGTTAAGCAGCCCAGAGGAATGTTCTCCTTTCCACCAAGTCTGGTATATTTACGGGAAAGATAATAAGAGAAGCTTATGATGGATTTTGACAGTAAGGCAGAAGTAAACAATCAGCCCAGGCCAGAAAAAGTTAGATTCACATACCTTTACTCTTGATGCTTATCCTAATAGTGGAGTATAAACAAAGTGCCACATGACTGTGGAGAAGGGTAGAAATCACCCAGCTGCCTTCTCTTTCCCGATGATTCCAAAGCAAATGGTGTTTATTTGGGGGACTTTATTTTTGTGTCTTTTTTCCCTGAGAAAGATGCCACTAGGGACAAAAGGCATGTTGGGACATTAGCATGACCACGTGTCTCCAGATCACTTTGATTCATGTGATGATGAGATGAGAGTCCGGAGGAGACCACAGAAGTGGGAATAGAAAAGACCCGATCAGACTATTCCATTTCAACCACTCCACCCTTCCTGGCAGGAGAGAGTCCCTCGACAGAAGATGTACCGGCCAGCCTGAGCCAAATATCCTGGTCGTCTGGAAACTCTGACGATAATGACAGGAATTTGAACTGGAGCCATGAGACACCCTGTGGGCAGAGGAAGAGGGTTGGATTCGTGTGTTACTTGGGCGTTTTACAAGCACTTTGGTGCTTGTTTATTGTCAGGTGACAATAAACCAGATCCAGGAGAACCTCTTTTGTCTTTTTTCTAGACCTGTGACTGCTACCCTCTTCTATGTTCAGCTGTTGCTCTCACACAAGCCGTCTGATGCCAGGCCTCACAGGAGTGGGTCTGGTTTTCCCTGTGATCCAGCAAGAATTCAAGAGTTTTTGCTTTCTCCTTGGCTCTGGGAACCAGGGTCTGGTTCTGCAAAGAGCACAAAAGCCTGAGGCCTCTAGAACCAAAGTATTAGGGCACAGGAACTCCCCAATAGGTGTTGAGACTCTCGCTCACCCATCCACAAATTAGTGCTCACTCACCCTCCTCCCTTCACCTTCAACTTTTAAAAAAACTATTCATGTGATACGACCCTCCTAAATTGCCCCTCACTTTCTTATGATTAAAAAATCCCAACTAAATGAGTTTTTCTTGAGGAATTGTTTTACAAATGTATAACAAATGTTCAGAATTATGTAACCCATCATATTTCCCATTCCAACCTTCAGGGCTTAAAATTTCAGGGCCAGAATTAATACTTATTTTTAGATTCCCTGGTAGTTTTTGCTTGATATGTTTGCTTCCTTTTTTCTATGTTTTCTCTTATTTCCCATTTTAAGTCTTAAATATGTAATCATTTATTGTAGGCTTTTTTTTTTTTTTTTTTTTATTGGAGGCAACAGAGACAAAAAGTAAAAATGCTCTACTTGCCTTGAGCTCACCTAAAGAAACCAAGTCTACCAAATCAGAAGCAGGTGTGATGTCCTGCACTGGGCAGCCTTGGCCATCTGTCAGCACCACTGTGCCTACGGCAAGAGGAAGCCTATAGTAAGAGGCTGCATGGATAACAGGCATCTTCCAATGATGCTGTTTGGTCAGTCTACTAACACTGTGGTTCTCAAAGTTGGTGCCCAGACCAGGAACATCAGCATCCTACAAATGCAGCTTCTCAGGTCCCCCTAAGATCTACTGAACCAACATGTCCAGGGAGGGGCTCAGCAGTCTGTGTTTTACTGAGTCTTCTAGTCGATTCCGAGGCATGCGCAAGTCTGAGAACAACTTGCCAAGCCATATGTTACATGCCGGTGGAGGCCATCCAAGAAAATTCCCTTTGATTTTTTTCTGCTTATTTTGAACTTTGATGTACAAGACACAGGTTGTATGTCTCTTTGTACTTTCTTGCTTGGTCTTGAGTCTCATTTGCTCCTTTTCATTCTCCGAGGGGCCATGTCTCTCTGTACCCCTTCTGCATGGTGCATGTGATTGGACACTGACCTTTAAATATCTTGTTGGACCCAGAAACTTGCTTTTTTCCTTCAGCTTACACATTAGTAAGACATCAAGCAAATTCTTCATTTCTTTGAGCACACTTGCCATTAGTTCATTTGCTGGTGGCCCTACTGATTTATATGATTATTACTCACCACTCCTGTCATTTTGAACTTTAACAGAGAGGAAGTCAGGGAACTTCCATGTGAGTGTCTCTGAGACAATGAGCAGCAAAATTCCAACAAGGCAGTGAATACAAAAATGTAAGCCTTGTCTTCTCCGGGCATGGGGCATTTCGCCAGGGGTGCAGGAAACAACAGGTGAATGAAGAGTTTCTGAAGATGGGGGAAAGTGAAGGCTCACTCAGCCTTGAAGTTAGCTCTTTCCTGCCCCAAACCAAGGATATTTATAAGACCTTTCCTACCACATAGATGCAAAGAGGGCTTCATTTTTTTCCTCAGCAGACATTTGACACAGAACAGCCACAGCAGAAGGGAATTACATCCACCCCTTGTCATTCGTTGCTCAAGTACACTAGGATGTTCATTACTTTATTTGGGTTTCTGAAAAAATATGTGCTGAAGACTGGAATCAAACTGGCAATCAAGGCCAGAAATAGATTGGGGCCTGTACAGAGAGGGCAAGGAGAAGGGGACACTTGGATCCCCTGTTGCAGAGCAAGGCCTGTTCCTGTTTGAACGTGCTGCCTACTGTGGAATCCCTGCTCTGGTCATCTGTGGTGTTGAACGCCCTCCCAGCTTCTCAGCAGGTTTCTGCCTTCCTCGCCTTCACTCGGTAGGTCCACATATTATCCACAGGTCACAGTATTCAGAACAGCCAGATGCCCACTCTGTTGTGAGTTAGTGAGAATTGTAATATTTAGTATTAACTTAGATAATTCCAGTGAACCCTTGGTGATCAAGTTGGGGCAAGGAAGAGAAATCCCATCTTGCCTGATTTGGCTTTTTTAAAGCTAGCCTCCTAAAGCTGGATTTCCTGAGACATGGCCATGTCTCATGGAGAAACCCAACTTCCAGCATTTTTATGAGGTTTCAATGAGGTAATGATTGAGACCTACTATTGTAGCATGTGCTTGATAAATATTACTTTCCTTCCATCCAGTCCTCAAGCCTCAAACTGTGATATGAATATTTCTTGTCAAGCCATGAAATTAATGGACTCTTAGGACCTACAGGGCATTGAGGCCAAGTTGATCCTGCCATGTAAAGGGCCATCAGGGAATACTTCTCTTGCAAAACTGGCATTGGTCTTCCCATTAAGGCCATATTTTCCTCTCAACTGTTTTCATCTCAGACTCTCAGTTCAACACAGACATCTACTACTCTTTTTTGCTTGTAACTTTGCCCAAAGCAATCTAAATAATAGCCAGGAAGAGAAGAAAGAAGGTCATTATTTTATTCCAGGTTCTAAACAAGTGGGCATCAATGGCTTGAGTAACTCAGGTAACTTGTGTTTAGGCAAAATTGTACTTAAGAAATCTATTGTAGGTGAAATGCCACCGATCCTCTGGTTAACCTGATCATATAAGGAATAATATATATGAAACACAATAAAGGAGCAGGAATGTGTTCTGCTTTCTAGCTAAATATGGAAACCTTGTATCTTTTTTCTTGGGTACATGAAAATATTCACTCAACTTTTATTAGAAAATATGTACAAACTCACTTATACAGCCGTCCTGTTCTGTAGGCTTGATGATATTGATTTGACTCAAGGCAGACACGCCAACCTTCCAGAAACAGATTTGTTTACCCAAATGTACATCAGAAAAATAGACTCCCTCCTCATTCAATGGCTGTTCACAGGATTTTAGGCATAAAGTCTTGGGTGCCATCCCTATGTTATAACCTTTCTCCTCCACTCTCTCCTGAGGGAAACTGCTCAGCCCAAGAGTGCTTCCTGACGGCCAGTCACGGGTAGATTTGTCTCATGGACAAGGAGAGAACACATGAACCCACAGGCATATCAGGGACTTATAAAGTGGGTTACTGTAAATAGAAGGGCTGGAGTACTGCAACTCCTTCTTCAACTAGGAACACAGACGGAGTGAAGCACTTGGTTTCTTTTCCATGAAAGCTGAAGCTTACAGAATGCCCTGTAGTCATGGAAATCTGGGGTGGCCATCAAGAGCCATTTGCAAACTCAACTGGCCAGAGACAGAAGCAGAAGACATGTCATTCAGAAAACATATAGGATATAAGATATAGATACAAGCTGATAACAGAATAGGAAAAAACAAACAAACAACACCCAGATATCCAGAGTGTCTGAGTTGTATGAATACAGGTGCACCAGTGCCTAGATGTGGTTTCTTGCTACTGCCACCTTTAAAAAGTACTTAGACTCAAAGCCCCCTTCTGGTCCAGTGGCTAATTATTAGTGCTCTAATTATAGAACCTTGTTACCCACTCTCCCTCTTTTGCTCTCCATGAGCATCCCTTATCACTCCACGTGTGTCCTTAATAAATAGTCCTTTTAGTTCAAGTAACTTGAGTGAGTCTCTGAAACTTAAAACCAAATATTTAGCTGTAATTCAGCTCTTTGCTGTGTTTGCCACATTCAAATACATCATTTCATCACAGATTTAGCCTCTGAGCTTCTCCTCACCCCTTCCTGTTACACAAAGAAGGATGCTTCTCTTGACTTCTAGAATGTAGCATAACAAAATTATAACTGGTAATCTACCAAGAGTTTTTTCACTATTCATGAAGAGTAATCTCTGTTTTACTGTTCTTCTGCAAATTGGGCTCTCTGAATTTACTTTTATTTTTATTTTTTTATTATGTTCAATTAGCCAACTCTGTGAATTTTGTCAGCTCTTGTTCTAGTTGACCCACCCATCTTTTTTTTTAAAGATTTTATTTATGTATTTGAGAGAGAGAGTGTGTGTGTGCAAGAGAGCACAAACAGGGGGAGGGGAAGAGGAAGAGGGAGAAGCAGGCTCCCAGGATCCCAGCAGGCTTGATCCCAGGACCCCGGGATCATGACCTGAGCTGAAGGTAGACACTTAACCAACTGAGCCACCCAGGCACCCTGATCCACCTGTCTTGTTACAATGTCTTTGTGCCTTCAGTGTCATGTTGGTTCATGCCTGGGAGGACCATGGCGAAGTCAAGAAAGAAAGGTCTTATATTTTTCTTATTTAACAAAAACTATGTGTTTATTGGAAAAAATAGAACAGAACAGTAAAGAAAAAAATCACCTATAATCTCAGAGAAAAAAAATCACAGTAAAATTTATATATGTTTTATCTTCATTTGTTTGTATGTGTAAGAAATAATTGAGATCATATGGTACATACATTGTGGAAGCTTCATAAGTCACTTAGTGCTGTAATGTAAATACCTTCCCAAGTTTTAAAAAGCTCTTTGTAAACATCAGTTTTAATAACTGCACGATAGCCCATCAAATGTGATTTCATCACTTGCAGTACAGCTAATAATTCCACAGTGTTGAACATTTGTTTACAATATTAGGCTAATATAAATAATTATGTAATGGATATTTAGTCCATGTTTTGGATGATTGTTTTCAGATGGATTTCTGAATGTGCAATCACTGGGAAAGAGTTTGCTTTGGCAGTTGTAAGACCCTTCAAAGGCTTTTTTCAAACTTAGAAACTTTTGAGATTAAGCAGGCTGTCCTCTACGGACTCCATCAACTATCATGAAAATTTAATAGCCGCATAGATGTCATGACACCTGGATGTCAGATCCCCTGATGACTAAGCCTTCTTCTGTGCCTACCTAACCCCGTGGTCAAGAAATGTCACACAGTCATAACCTGATTTCCTACTCAGGAAGTCTGTCTAGATGAGTAGTCTTAGCTAAACTCAAGTTGGTGGATTAGACTGCTGTGTTGGCTCCTGAATTGGACTGCTATTAAAAGTAAAAAAAAAGAAAGTATCAAAAGTGTATACACATATAACATACATGTATATGGGGGTGTGTATATATAAAATACTCCCTTCTCTCAAGCACCGGGGGGGGCTCAGTTGGTTGAGTGACTTTGGCTTGGGTCATGATCCTGGACTCCTGGGATTGAGTCCCTCATTGGGCTCCCAGCTCCATGGGGAGTCTGCTTCTCCCTCTGACCTGCTCTCTCTCACTCTCTCAAATAAATAAAACCTTAAAAATAAAAAAACAAAAAAACAAACAACAACAAAAATCCTCCCTTCTCTCTTCAAGACCACCTGCTTGGCAGAAGATGGGGAAAGCCAGAATGGAGAAGCAAATACCCTGTCCTCCCCAACCCCACCTGTGCTTCAACAAGAGGACTCTGCATCTCTCTCTATACATTTGCCCTCTGGATGAACTGACTTTTGAAGAATGGTACTTGGAAGGTGGGGGAGGGAAGAATTCAAGAGTGTCACTTGTAAGCATAATATAAATTTACAAGAAAGAAGCTAAAGAAGTTTAGCCTTTTTCTGAGTTGTATTGTAGTAGCATGACTTTGAAGCACAGCACATTTTCAGACTATCTGAAAAATATAACTTATAATGCAGGTGTCAAAATCCATAAAGGGAAACATAAAGGGAATAGGATTTGTTACCTGTCATTCAATTTTCTTTCCGATGCTCATGTTTAAATGATGTTAAAAGATATCCCATGTTATTGATAGGGGCCCTTTTAAGTATAGAATTCTAGAAATTCTAGAGATACTGAACCATTGTGGTTCTTAAAACCAAGCAAGCAAGCAAGCAACCTGATCAATGAATACCCAATGAAGCAAAGCAAAGAGATAACAATACTGTCCTGCAGAAAGCAGAGGATGGGGTAGCTCAGTGATCAGAGAGTGTGATCAGTCAGCACACCCATCACAAGAACCTACTATACACCAGGTGCTTTGCTGGAGGCTGGATATACAACATTATCTAAGGCTGGTTTCTGCCTTGGGACATTATAGCCTAGTAAGGAAACATGGACACCAAAAAGGAAGATACCACAGAAGGAGTGGTAGAATGGAAATGTCTGTGGTGTGTAGTGGGAGAAGAGAAGAAATCCAAA
The DNA here is from genome assembly GCA_003697995.1 of Taxidea taxus jeffersonii. Lineage (NCBI taxonomy): Eukaryota > Metazoa > Chordata > Mammalia > Carnivora > Mustelidae > Taxidea > Taxidea taxus. Next base: position 7,718 of record RCUC01126773.1, on the reverse strand, counting down.
TCCTATGGAGAAAATAGGAAGAAATTCAGAGGAAGAGAAAATGAAGCTGAGGATAAGGCTGCCTTAAGGGGCACAAGGATGTTACCCAGGCACCATGCTTAGAAGGTCTGTTTGGTTTAGTGGTGTACCAGATATTGCCATTTTGAAATTCTTGATTGTTTTTTAACAAGAAGCCCATATTTTCATTTTATTCTGGGCTTTGCAAATTATGTAGCTGGTCCTGGCTGAGGGCTTCATCTGGTGATGAAATGAGGGAAGGCATTCCAAACAAACAGAGTAGCATAGTAAAAGATGTGGATCTGAAAGAACAGGAAATGTAAAGTCTACTGAGAGTCATACAGTTTGACAAAATTACATACTGGGGTGGGGCAGGGGATGTATGGGAGGATAAGGTAAAGCAAGTTGTAGGACCTGGATCCTGAAGGGTCTTGAGTTTGTTGAAAATCATTCAAAATTTGACTGGATGAGTAGCAAGATGACATTTGTATACCTGCAAGATCATTTATGTAGCAGAGTGGAGATAAACTGTAGAAGGTCAGCCTAAGAGGTAGGTAGACTGGTAAAAATTCCTTGAAAACAGAAACTGAATGACAGTAGAGGGGATTTTTAGGAGACACAGGATGAAGGTGAATGGGCATAGAAACAACGGAAGGAGACAAAGGCTGGTTGGATCCAGGAGTCAGGGAGTGGGGAGAAACAGAATGAGTGCTAGATTTCTGACTTGAACAGATGAATGGATTGGGATGTGGTCACCTGAGATGGAGAATATAAAGGGATAAAGCTGCAGATGAGAGATGATAGGCTTAATTGTGAATATATTAACTATGAGTCCCTAGTAGATGGATGTGCCAGTGCAGAATTGGGTACAGTAGTCTGGCTGAAGATGCAAGTGTGAAAGGCACTAGGAATGGGAGATCAGTGCAAGGATGAAGGCACCTGCTCTAGAGTGAGAAGAGTATATAGTTGTGAGCTCTGGAGAAAGTCAAGCAAGGCTCAGGTAGAGAAACTGGAATCCACAAAGCAAAGCTGATAGAGAACATGTGAAAGGCAGCACCAGCCAGCGAGAGTGTCACCCACTAACCCAAAGATCAAGTTTCAAGAGGAAAGGGTGGTCAACAATATCAGGGAAAGGGAGGTTTCCTCATTCTCCTCCAGAACCCAGGGTAGCTGCAACATTAACCATGTGACTTTGCCCAAGTCCTATTTCCCTCCTTATTCCATATCTCATGCTGGACCTTTGTTTCTTTCTCTCTCACTTGCTCGGATTTTATATTAGCAACTTCTTGGCTGACATCAGACTCTTGACCACAACCCAAAGCCTGCTTTCCCTTTACAATTCTAAGGTCATCCTTAACATGAGAAAGGCACCACCCTCCTATGTGGCAAGAGTTGGGCAAGAAGGACAGATGAAAATTCCGAACAGAGATTGCTTGACCACCGGTTTGCCATGACACCATGACTTTAAACCAGCCCGAATCACTCCTGCACCGAGAGCTGGCTTCAGATGCCTACGTATTAATGCTGCTGTGTCCGAGTCTCTCTTTAGCCTCTCATTCGTTCCTCACCTCCTGCTTGGCCTCTGCAACATCCTAACCTCCGGGGCTCCTGGTCTCGTCATCCTTTTGCATCCACCTTTGCCTTTGGACTTGAGCAGAAGCAACCACCTTTGGCGATCCTTAGGACACACCTTATACTCACCTTCTGGTTCCTTTTATTCTTGGCTTATATGACCTGGCTGCTCTGAGTCCTGGGATCCTGCTGGAATGATAGTTCACCCAGCTGGAATCCCCATCCCCTCCTTGGGTTGCCACTATAAACCCTACCTGCCAAGATGGCGGTGGACATTAGGTTGTTCTTAGCCCTTAACCCCCAGACTTAAGCCCACCATTTGAAGTCAATATTCCAAGAGCTATGGGATGTCCTTCTTTTCTACACTTTGACATTCTCCACAGAACAGTCCTTTGTTGATGTACCTTCAAATGACAGTCAGAGACTGAAGAGGATAGTGAGGCTGCCCTGAGCGTGCTTGGGGTAGGAATTCTATGCAGTAAATGTCAACTTTATCTCCACTTACTCCATCATCCAAATTCTTACGTGATTCTGCTGGGTAGATTCCCTGTACAATGGTGTGTTCTTGTACGAACCATTTCTCAAGCAAAGAAAGCATTTCCAAGTGGTTCTTTTTAAAGCTTTATGTATAACTTTAAGATCTGTGCATGTGTGGGTATATACGTATATATGTATTTTTTTATGTTCTTTTAAAAATTTTTTTTTATTTTTTATTAACATATAATGTATTACTAGCTCCAGGGGTACTGTATATATGTATTTTATATATGAGGTAGATAATTTCAAGAATCTTTAATTATTTCTCAAGTATCTGTTTGGCAGTCATGTTAAGGATTATGCAAACATTCTCATCAAACACAGCTCCAAAAAGGAAAAAATAAAGAGGAAAGACATTATAGGAAGTCCCGGCAAGCCATGAGGTAGCAAGTGGCTGGTATCCGTCTGCATAGACTAGTACGTACGTCTGAATATGATACACACTCTGCCTTCCTAAAAAAGGCTTGGAACTTTCTCACCAGGAAGGAATGCAAGACAAGATGTTGGTGTCTTAGTATGGATAAGCGTCCTGTTCAGTGGCAGGGGCTATGCAAGAAACTGTTTTGAGAGTGTGCATGTGTGCGAGAGGGTAAAGGGCCAGGAAGTGGGAGAGGGACTGAGGGACAGGCAGAGGTTATGACAATGGAGGATTCACTGGGATTTGCTACGCTGAGCCTCAGCTGGCAGGGCCTCCAGAGGTCATATTAGGGGCATCTGCTTCATTGGATTTAGAACAATAAAAAGGCTATGCTCTCTTGATAATTATGTGCCTAAAAAAACCTCAAAAAACAAAACAAAACAAAAAATGAGCTAAATCCTGACTTGCCAGAAATAGCATCATCTCCCAGTTCTTTCTAAGACACAAAATATAAGCCAGAATAAAAGAAAACTCTATTCAGGGTTCTTTCAGCCTGAAATTTTTTTTATCAATTCTAACTGTTCTGAGGGTTGGTTTTTTTTTTTTTTTTTTTTTTTCTAGTAGCCCCTGGGCCAATTGCGGTGTCCTGGAAGTGAATAAGGGGAGAGTTGGCAAATGCCCTCTGGGGATCTGCACTGACTCTGAGAGAGCAAAGAACTTGGCCTTATGCTCTGAACATCTCACCGCCAAGCCCCTCTCGGTGCCCGAGCCAGGGAAACTTCCCTGATCCATGGGTGGGAGCATCGAATTCCGCCCTTATTTTCTTTCAATTGTGTGGTTTTTTGCCACATTTGGCCCTGTAACTGGATACTCTGATCTCCCTGAACTTCCAATATCTTTCATTCATTCAATAAGCTCTAATTAGGCACTTACAATATTCTCAAGGAATGAATCATGTAATTTGGGCAACCAGGCAAGGGAGAGGTAATAGGTAAAAATTGTGAGCCATTTGGTCAATATGTGGCCCTTCACACATAAAGGAAATGCCATGTTCTTGTTAAAATAGGTATTTGGAAAGTCCATGGAGATTCACCGAATTCATGCAAACTAACCTGGTTCTCAAATTATTTATAGTCAAAATGAACTTATTAGCTCCATAAATATGGTGCTTAATAAATGACCGCCCATGAGTGAATTATCTCACAAAAAACACCTTTCCAAAAAAAGAAAAAAAACCTTAATTTTGTTTTTATTTTTTACTTTTATTTATTTGTTTGTTTGTTTTTTTGGCCTTTAATTGTATACTTATTAGGGGTTAAAGCTCATCGTAAGAATGGAAGACATGACCTTTGGGACAAAGATCATTTCTTAATATTTTTTTGAAGGATTTTATTTATTTATTTGAGAGACAGAGACAGAGAGCACTAGAGGGAGAAGCAGGCTCCTTGCTGAGTGGAGAGCCCGATGCAGGGCTGGATCCCAGGACCCTGAGATCATTACCTGAGCCAAGGGCAGACGCTTAACTGACTGAGCCACCTAGGCAACCCGATAATTTCTTAATATGTTCTACTCGCTAACTTATCAAGGAAGACTCTGCCCCAATGCTCTGTACCTTGTTCACCTATGAAATAAATTGCAAGAGAGAATTTAGAATGCACAATGGAGAGGTGACTAGCTCAGTTACTAGTGACTGATGTCTGAAAGCAGTACCCTGAAGTGAGTCTACTTTCCCTTCTACAAAATGGAAACAATATGGTTGCCATCATTTTTAAATCCCTTTTGAATTATCAGACATAAGTACTGAGTTAGTGCAAAATACCTACCTAAACAAGGGGTGCCTGGATGGCTCAGTCGTTAAGCATCTGCCATGTTGGCTTGGGTCGTGATCCCGGGGTCTTGGGATGGAGCCCCGCATTGGGCTCCCCGCTCAGGAGGAAGCCTGCTTCTCCCTCTGCCACTCCCCCTGTTTGTGTTCCCTCTCTCATTCTCTCTCTATCAAATAAATAAATAAAATCTTAAAACAACAACAACAACAAACTTACCCAAACAAAATAAAATAAAACAAAACAAGCCCTTTGAGTTCAGTATACCTCAGAAGTAAAGTTTAATTTTCGAGGGGTTGGCATCATGTGCTAAAGTAGGCAAGGAATTTTGCTGAATTAAAATTAACTTAGTTCCACAGTCCCACTCCAGCAGCAAGCAGAAGACACAGGTCTGCCGATTGTGTCTGTTGAGCCAAAGCCTATGGTGGACACCAGACAGGGTCACGTGGGCAGGCTGGGACTTGGGCAGAAGACCAGCAGCTGGTCACAAGTCCCTGTCATCACATGTTTGGGTTCCAGGCCTTAGGGCTCTGCTTCAGAAGGGGGACCTGATTGCCTTGCTGCTTTCTCTTTAATGTAGAATGACGGTGAGCATGACCTGGTGGGCAGAGGATTAACCCTTGGGCTCAGAAGCCAGATGCCGGCTGCTTTGGGGAAGGCTGAAAAATGCCAAACGACCCTAGTCTGGAGCCATGAAAGACCCAGGGCCTGATGGAAAGACCCAGGGCCCTCCCCTGGCAGACCTGGAGACCCAGAGATGAGGCCTCTAGATGAGCCCTGTTCCATTGTGATGCATACAGTTTTGAGGGATTCTCATCAGATATATCTATACTGTTAATTCTCTAAGCAATTTGTTAAAGTCTCTAATTTTCAAGAATTAGGCAATAATTTCCATTCAATCTAAAATCCAACCCCTCGGGACGCCTGGGTGGCTCAGTTGGTTAAGCAGCTGCCTTCGGCTCTGGTCGTGATCCCAGCGTCCTGGGATCGAGTCCCACATCGGGCTCCTTGCTTGGCGGGGAGCCTGCTTCTCCCTCTGCCTCTGCCTGCCACTCTGTCTGCCTGTGCTCGCTTGCGCTCTCTCTAACAAATAAATAAATAAAATCTTTAAAAAATAAATAAATAAAATCCAACCCCTCATGGCTTTAAATGATTTTTTTTTTTTGAAATTTTATTTATTTGGGAGAGGGAGCAAGCAGGAACTGGGCAAGAGACAGAGGGAGAGAGAAAAAGAGAAGCAGACCCTCTGCCGAGCAGGGAGCCCAATGTGAGGGGCTCGATCAAAGGACCCTGGGGTTATGACCTAAGCAGAAGGCAGAGGCTTAACCTTCTGAGCCGTCCAGGGGCCCCTAAAGGAAGAGCCTTTTTTTTTTTTTTCTTTTTAATTTTATTTTATTATTATTATTTTTTTTACTTTATTTAAGCTTTATTTAAACATATGATGTAACCCCACCAACCCCTCTTCCCCCCACCCCCCTCAGTTTGTTTTATGACATTAAGAGTCTCTTTTGGTTTTTCTCCCTCCTGATCCCATCTTCTTTCATTTTTACTTTTCCTACCACCTTAACTCCCACCCCCGTTGCATCTCCACTTCCTCATATCAGGGAGATCATGTGGTAGTTGTCTTTCTCCAGTTGACTTATTTCGAGCCTTTTAAATGTAAAAATTGTAGCAGTAAAGATAGGTAACAGATAAAAAAACTGTCAAAGAATTTGACCTGAAAGAGATGGATATTTACATTCTGGTGAGGCTCAAGTAGCTGGTTAATTAAATAAATAGTCAGTTGAGCACCTCTGTACCAGCCACTGTGCTACATATTGGCTAAAATTAGTAAACATAACCCCTGCTCAGGAGGGGCTGAGGTGATGGGGAAAAGCCACAAGCAGACAGATGACTGCGGTCCAGTGAGATGAATTCTGTTAGAGAGAGAGGATGGAAGGTGACTGGGGCACAGGGAAAAGCAGGTTTGGCAAGGTCTTCAGACGAGGTTAGGTGAACCAAGCCAAAAGGTCATTTTTAGGTAGTTAAGTCTTTCATTACTGTGAATAAAATATTTTTATTCATGATATTTTCTAAGGTGTTGGAGATACCATATATGAAATGTTGAGTTTTAATATATTTACCTTTTATAGATGCTAAAAAATTACAGTAGTTCTGTATTTTTTTCAATGATGGTCTTTAGTAATCCAAAAAGAAAAATGCCATCTGTGAAAATACTCAGTGTTCTTTCCAGTAGCCTTTTATATGGTATTTAAATAGTTGGATAATGTATATTATATGGCTAATATTATCTTTCCTTTTTATTTATCTGATTTTGATGGGAATGCTTTTAGGTTAGCGTATCCCAAAACGTGTCTATTGAATTGTTTGATAGAAATTTAATATGGATGTTGTGAAAAAGAATATTCCATGCTCAAATAAAAGTGGCGGAAAAATTAGGTTTAAGAGTTAAACTTGGTCGTTGGATTTCTCAGAGCCTTTATTTAATATGCTGATTAATATTTTAAAGGTGAATCTCCAAGGAGAACTGGCCTGAGTGTTTTTCAAACTTATTTGACCTCAGGACATACGCTTACATTAGAAACTGTGTTTGTGTTCTTTCTTCCTAGGTATCATGTCCATCTTCCTGTGTTAAGTATTGCTTATACCTGTATCTAGTCAAATATCTGAAAGCTTAATTTATATAACTTCCTTATAGTTCTAACAGTTTTTGCTTTATGTTTTCATAGGCACATTCTGGTTTGGGAGGCTGGAATTTCGTACAATTTTGAGAGTCATCTTTAAGAAAATGTTTACAAAATTTGGAACATAAAATAGTTACCATCTCTGTTTTCTACTGTTACACTTTACTTTAGTGTTGTCTTTAATGAACACAAAAAATGACGGTCTTTCCTTAATATCTATGCCCTACTTGACATTAAAATTGATCATCCTGCCTTTGTTTTTCTGTTACTGAGTAGCTTCGCTTTAATTCGTCAGTTTGTCTGTCAGTTTCTCTTGTATTTTGTCAGAAAAATATGAAAACCAAAAGGCTTTGCTCATAAGGTACTTTGCCTCTGAAAAGGTTTCCTGTAGCTCACCTATTCAGAGCGAATTCAAAAGAAAGATGGTTAACAGTGACACAGTATTTATAGACGAAATAGTTACAATAGGTAAGTAACATTGACTATTTACTCTGCGCCCAGCCTGGAGTTAAGCACTTAATATAGATTATCATTTTTAAAAGGAAAAGCAGGCACTCTTGAAAACAAGTACTATTAACAGGCACATTGCACAGATGAGAAAACTGAGGCATGAAGCAAGGAGTCCGCTTCACACCTGTGCGGGCTGGAGACTCTGTCTCTCCATCAGGAGGTCCCAGTGCCCAAGGCCCATGGGACAGAACCTGCAGCCTGTCAGTGGGATAACAAATGGGAGTATTTTGGGGTGAT
>ML100844.1:0-13712 GCA_003697995.1 Taxidea taxus jeffersonii | reverse complement strand
CACGACTGTGTATGTGACAAACGCAAGGGCACGACTGCCGCGTGGAGAGTTTCTCGGATGCATCACGAGAGGATAAGGAAAAGCGAGCTTCTTACAAGTTACTGGGCGGTTAACACAATGCTCCCAACATGGCGTGCTGTCAAAGTGAATGCCTTAGAGGAAATGTGTCTTTGAGGTAGGAGGGTGACAACTGAACAATGCACAAGCCTGTTCCTGAAATTCCAAGACTAGGAAACATGTTGTGTGAGCTTCCAGCAGAAGGAATAAAACATCCTCCTGGGGCATACCGAATTAAAATCACAATGCACCAGTAAATGAAGAAAGGAGAACGAACAGAGTAATACTGTCCACAGGGATTATGACCTTTATGTTCCATAACAAATTACAGAGAGGCATGAAAATCAGCTTTCTTTTCTGGCTGTACCACTCTGCTTCCCGCAAAGCCTTTGTATTAACCTTTTACATGACAGGATACTTTTGGAAGGACACGTCCGTATTTATTGGTCCATAACTGAGACACACAAATCATTTTCAAATCTGGACTATGTATATAATCTGGACTTCTCTCAGTGAGTTTGCAGGCATAGATGGTTCCCGAGTGTGCAAAATTTAGAGCTTGTTGAAATAACAAGACTTTGTTTTTCTAGGTTTATAGTAAAGTGCAGGAGATTGAAATGGGCAGCTTTTATTAAGTAACACACAAATCATTTGTTTGTTGTTAGGAGACCACAAAACAACATCGATTTTCTTTCCTTTTTTTAAACAGGCTTTCCAAATTAAAAAAGCATATCATTTTATAAAACATTTCACAGGACATAAAATTGTGAAAAAAATTCAGATGATTTTTAAGCTCCCAAGTGAATTCATTTACTGACTAGGCACATTGGTGAGTCGACGAATTCTAAGCAGTCCATAATTCGAAGGAAAGCCCCTGAAAGAGAGGAAAATGAAATATATTTGTATACATCAAGAAGCTAATAATTAGGGACGCCTGGGTGGCTCAGTTGGTTAAGCAGCTGCCTTCGGCTCAGGTCATGATCCCAGCGTCCTGGGATTGAGTCCCACATCGGGCTCCTTGCTCGGCAGGGAGCCTGCTTCTCCCTCTGCCTCTGCCTGCCTCTCTGTCTGCCTGTGCTCTCTCTCTCTCTCTCTCTATAACAAATAAATAAATAAAATCTTTAAAAAAAAAAAAAGAAGCTAATAATTATTTATGCTCTGTTGGGGACGGCAGGATTTAGGCAGAGGAAGGAGGCAAGTAGAAACTTAACAGAAATAAGGATATTTATGGAAAACAAGGCAAAATAAGAATTGTAGAAATTTAAGAACATAAAATATTTGTGTTCAGTAAGGCAGATGAATGGTAAGTTAGTATGAGGAGGATCAAAATACTCTCCATTACAACATTTTTGGGTCTGATTTCAGAACGGCCCTTGTTTGACATGGAACCTCTGATACCAAAACGTGAAGCAGGTCCCTAGGGGTACACCCTGGGCAGTCCTTGACGTCCTGTCGTCTGAGATGAGACCCAACGTTCAGATGTATTTACAAGTTTTTATTAACTAACGCCAAGGAATACATTTTAATGTGCTACACAAAACATAACTGTTGTTTCAAAAACCCAGTGGGCATCAAGAAGGAAGGAGAATGAACCCAATCAACGTGGAGAAGTGGCCGTCACGATGCTTATTCCTCATGGCTCTGGGGGACCTGTGAGCACCAGACTGCTCGTGGTGCCCCAGAACCCGGCCCAGGCACCTGCTCAGCAACCCCCACATGGCGCAGCTTCCTGCCCTGGCCAGCGCCTGCCTCACTCACCTACACCAGCCTGTCAATGCCTGCCCTTCTCTGCGAAACCTTTTCCTGCCCCGCCGCCCAGGGTTCGAGCCCTCGCCCCACGGCTGCACCACCTCCGCCTTCACTTAGCCTCTGATCGCTGCACATGGCCCGAGACAGGGAGCCACATCTCGGGAGCCACGTGGTGCCACCTGCGCGTGCTTGGGGGGGGGGTGGGCTCTGGGACCCATCGATGCCACCTGAACTGAAAGGCTGATACTGTAAAAGGTAAACATCAAATGTAGCAAATCTATTAATTGGGGTTCTGTTTAGTTCATCGATGGGTCCTCCTAGAACAGCCTGATGACCGTTTCAGGGCACACAATGTGAGGGGCGCATCGCTGACCCCGAGGGACTCTGGCTGGAAGCTCCAAATGCGGTGTTTGCCAGTCGAGTGCCAGTCGCCGGTACTCTCGGAGTGAACAGTAACAAGGTTCTTTGGCAAAAGAAGAGAGGGCAGGATCTGTGGACCAGAGCACAGGAAAAGCTGGGCGGGGACACTGTAAAGTAGCACCCCGGGCCCCCGAAGCAAAGCCACTCAGGCTCGGGAGTGGGGGGAGCCTCACAGCGGGAAGGGCTCCAGGACCTGCATCTGTCAGCTGACCCTGTCCCCCAAGACATGCCCCGGGGGCTGCTCTGACGGGGTCCGGTGCCCCCGCATGCCTCACTCCTCCGCGCCCACACCCGACCCACACCGTGCCAGCCGCCGTACTGGGCGCCCGCTCGGAGTGGAAGAGTTTTCTGTGGGGCACAGGTGCTAAGAGCTGATGGCAAGGAATGCATGCAGCATGTCGGCGTCAAGCGTCCTCAGGACACAATGCAGTAATATTCCTAAAACATGGAAAGGCTCAATGATTATGCACAGACTCTCTCTGGAAAAATATACAAGAACCGATGCCAACAGCTTCTTGGGGGCTTGGGGTTTCATCATATACCCCTGGAATTTTTGGATTTTGTACCAAGCACATGTACTGCCTATTAAATAAAGGACATATTTTGGCTTTCCAGCTTCCCATTTCCTCCCACTAAAACAGTCAGTTGTCACAGGAGTAACTATCTTATTTCCACTAGGAAACCAAACTAATATTGCAAAGTGCTCAGGGCTGGCATTTTAAGAATTACAAGGTTGTTGGCTCATTCACTCCCTTCCTCTTGGGCTCCACACTGAACACCTCATCAGACCCCACTGTGTGCCAGGCACGATGCGGGCATCTGGGTGGACCGGTCAAGAAAGACACGATTCCACATTCGAAGAGTCTCATCTTACAGTTGGCGAGAAAGACCCGTCAATGAGGGGAGCAGAGATCTAGCCCGGGGACAGCGCCTCCAGCTCCAGCCCGGCTCACTTCACACAGCGTCTGCCCATTTCTTCTCTCTCCCCATTTCTGGGCCTGTCAGGTATGAGGCTGCAGACACGGAGACATGAGTAAGGCCCGGGTCTTGCCAGCAGTGGTGGTCAAATGAGACTCTTAGGTCTATCTCTGTCTACATCTGAATGACCGCATTTAAGAACCTGCCAAATTCTCTCCAAGTTCAAGGATGACTCTAACTCCATCTGGTGAGGCCAAGGACGTCCCAATCCACTGTCCTCTACTGTGGAGACGCTGAGCCACCTCATTCATTTTACTCACTCGCATATTCAACTGCTGCTACACGGATCCTTTCCTGGGCATAAGCATGAGACATACACTAGAGGTTTCTACGCTGCTGGGGGTGGGTAGAGAGGAGCATGAATGATCTGTTGAGGGACAGTTGCAGAATTCAGGCAACTCCAAGGGTTCTCAGCAGGGATTCGACAGCAGGCCTGATGTGGAGACAGTGTGCCAAAGAAGGCTTCCGGGACAAGGGGAAGCTTCCAGGCTCACTTTGAAGCTGGACAGGCCTCAGTGACTCGCTGGGCCAAGAGCTGGCTGAGAGGGGTAAGGGAACATGATTTCAGGCAGAGGACAATGCAGACAGGAAAGCACCAAGAGGGATGTTCAGTAGCAAGGCTGGTGCAGCCGCGAGGCTGGAACACAATCACGCTGGGCTTTGGGTGCAAAGCCAAGAGACTGAGCTCTACCCTGCATGCCACAGTGTGTGTGTGTGGGGGGTGCGGGCAGCGAGGGGCTCATCATACTAAGGTCTGAAACAATTTTGGTGCTAGGTGCCAATCACTGAAATTGAGTCCCACTAAGAATCAACCTCAGTTTGATGGGATTTTCCATTAGATAAGAGGAGGATGCAAATCAGATCTGAAAATGTTCTATAGCCTTTCTGAAAGATGGACACAGAATCAAGACAAAGTAGATCTCATTATTTTCAATATAATCATAGGGTTTTTCCCCCCCTATCTGTACAAGACACTGAATATCACTGTAAATAGATCTTATTTGCATAGAAAATAACAAACTTTATTATTTATATTCATTACCTAAACCCTATAAAGTGGCTTCTATTTTGGCTAATTAGACTTTTGATTACATTTTTATTTTTTTCTCCAAATTATTGGTTTTAGACTCTGGGATTCATTTCTCTGTACACAATGACCAGAAGCACTGTCTAATTTTGAGTTAAACCAATGGAGCTAGACCTTCTGAATTATAATCCTGTGGACATGAGTAGGGTTTTTGTTTTTGTTGGTTTTTTTTGGTCTCTGCTAACTATTCCTAAGCACCCCTGACACTGTCTGCTAGGAATCCTATCGATTCACTGACAATGTCGCTTTCTCATATTCATTGGCTTGCTAGGCACTTACTCTGCTGAGAGGGGACTGCGAGGATAGAAGGTTAGAGCCCTATTTCTCCAGACACTCTGTGTCTGGGTAGCAGGTCAACAGCCAGTGCAAACAGAAGTTCCTACAAGGTTCTTGTTGAAGCAGAGACTGACAAGGCCCTCTCTCTGCCTGGGGGGAGGGAGTGGGGCAAGCTGAGAGGTGAGGAGGATGTTACAATGGAAAATGGGGTCACTGTGTCTAAGCTTCTTAGAGGCACGTGTGAGACCCTTCATTACATGCTCCCTGCCGCCCAGACAGCCCATCTGTTGCTTTCTCTGATCACCTAATGCAGCTGCCGTCTCCCAGATGATCGTACTTTCTTATCATTCTATGTATTTCTGTTAAGCAATGAACAAGCAAATACCTACATCCGTGTCAGACGTTTCTAATCCTTCCACAGTAATGCCGAGGCAGCCTGCATTCCTGTGCCATTTTATAGGCGGGGACACCGCCATCTCGACTATAGTTCCGAGAGGTTAGGGTAATTCATCACGCTGGTAAATGACAGAGCTGGGATACGAATGCTTCCCAGAATACCTTCCCCTCTGTCCTGAGGTTATCTCCTGCTGGCGGTCACGCCCCTGCCTGGCAGACAGGTCTCTCTTCCATGCTCCTGCACCTGTCCTGTGGACTCCTTCCTTGCCCATCTCCCCAGCAGGCTGCCGCGTCTTCAAGGACGGGACCATGTCATCGGCACTGAACTCCCAGGATCTGTAGCACAACGTATCTACATGGACACTGATACTGATTCAAGCCGGACGTCCTGATCGGAAGATGATTCAGAACCTAAATACCATCAAAGAACTTCTCCCGAAGGAATCTGGTGCAGGGGTGGAAGAGACAGGGAAGGGAATACTGGGCAATGGCTCTGTGTTGGTAATGCTCAGGGCTCTGGGAGTTACAGGCAACATGTAGATCAGCCCCTGCTCTCAAAGAGTTGATGGGGGAGTCAGTGCTAGTCCAGAGCTCGGCCGACAACAAAGACTCTGGACTGAAGTTTAAAATTGGCTCTACCAGTTGCTGGGTGTGAGTTTCTTACCTAAATGATTTCATGTTTTGAAGCTGAAGTGTCTTCCTCTGTAAAATGGAGGCCACACTTACCTTCTTGTAGTTGTGAGGATTCAGCGAAATCATTTACTGAGCGTGACAAGCTTATGCTTGGTCGTAATGGCAACGTGTGACCAACCTACGTCACTAAAATGAGTATAAACTCAGCAGGCTACTTCAGAGAGGGCACTGGGCCAAGCGGGCACGGTTTCTGTGGGTGAAAGAACAGGGGCGAGCGCGCTTCCTCTCCATCCGGAATTACCGCAGTCTGAGGAAAGCCCACGTCTTAAAGATCTTTGTTCCCGGGGCCTCTTCTGTGTCTAGTACAGAACTCAAGCTTGGGACATATTATAAAATAAGATGAGAAACTAATCCCAGGAGGGTGGATGAAGGTTAGGGGAAAGATCTGGGACCTGTGCAGCGTGCTCTGAGGGGTGGGGAAGACTGTCTACAGCAGAGTCTTCATGTGGAAACCGGAAGCTATAAGGCTTGGCAGACTATGCGCTAAAAATGGAAAGCCCTTTGAAGCCAAACAGGAGGATTCTTGTCCAAAAGTATTCCTGCGGGTTCCTGGCCTTTCTGGCTCACGATCCCTTTTTATAGTCCAATGGGGCTATGGGTTCTCTATAAAATGAAAATAAACATAACACTGAACAATAATTCCTATGAATTAGCTCTGAAGACCATCTGGGGGTTTACCCTCTAGGGACCCATCTATAATCTCTCACTTAAGAAACCTGCATTACTATTCAATATGCTAATCCCCCCCTCCAAAATTACTTACTAAGGAGGAAAGAGTGAAAAATTCCAATGTTAAAACCACACATTGAAAAAATGCATGGTGTGTCACATTCTTTTTCTATGTAAGAAAAGTCCCCCTCCCCCACCCCCCCCAAAACCCTCAAAACCAAAAATCTTATTTTGATCCATGAGAATAAAGAGACCTCTTCTCTTCCCAACAGTAAGTTAATTATTTCAGGTGAATTTTGGCTATTGGAGGGGGAAAAGGCTCAGCTATATCCCATACCCATTAAATAAGGGTATTCAACTTGACAATTAAACTTCACATTTACTGTAATACTTTTTAGGTCACAAAACACTCACGATATTAGCTCAAATCACTCACGATATTAGCTCACCCAATTCTTAGTAACAACTACATGCATCAAGCATCATGCTCCTTGTGCTGATGTCCAAAGGCACACAGTCAGAGGCAGAGCTCAAATACAACTACTTTTAAAAAGCAAGACACTCTGTGATGTCACGGCCTAAGTAGTGTTTCTGATGGTTTAGAAAAACAAAACAAGGGGCACCCGGGTAGCTCAGTGGGTTAAAGCCTCTGCTTTCAGCTCAGGTCATGATCCCAGGGTCCTGGGATCGAGCCCCACATCGGGCTCTCTGCTCATCTCAGAGCCTGCTTCCCCCTCTCTCTCTGCCGGCCTCTCTGCCTACTTGTGATCTCTGTCTGTCAAATAAATAAAATCTTAAAAAAAAACAAAACAAAACCAAGAATACCCTGAAACCAAACTAATGATACATTTCCTTACAAATCCCTAACCTTAAAAAAAAAAATGAAATAATTTTATAAAACAACTGCTATGTTACTTGTCTTATACAAATAACTTATTTTGCAAAATTCAAAAAGGACAGAAAAGTACACACACAAAATCATACTTTCACAAGCCTAAGATAATTAGTGTCCAAAACCTGGAGCACACCAGGATAATTTTTTACCTGCAAATATGTACCAAGTACACACGGTCAGTTTTTAAAAAAATAAAATTGGGATCATATTATATGTTAGGCCTGATAAATTGCTTTTTTGCCTTAAAAGTTTGGACATTTTTTCATATTACTGCCTGGGCTTCGACCTCTTATTGAAGAAAGCAACCCAAGTATTAATTGCGGTGACGACTCACGCCTCTGCCCTCCTTGGCCCCAGCAAGGCTGGCTGGGTCTAACTTGTTTATATTCAGGGAGCTTCTGTTCCGACTGGAGGAGTTAATTAGCCGTAATCACTAGTGCTGGTAACAGGAACCAGCGTGGGATATTTTCCATGGGACTTTAGATAAGCATGAAATTGTCTTCATCTTTGGTAACACGTCACAATAATTGGAACAAAAGGCAACTCACCTTTGTTTGCTCCTCGGGCACAACCCGTTCCTCTGACTTCCCAAGATGGCTGACATTTCCTAACAAAAGAAAAGACCTTTTTACTCAAAGAGAAGGAAATCGCTTAAGAAACAAAAATTAAACATTTTACATCATCTACAATTAAAAAAAAAAAAAACACCAGAAAACTTAAGCCAAATGATTAAAGAATAACTTTATTAAATATTTGTCAGTTTTAAGAAGTGCCCTCAATTACTAACCAAAGAATGTATTACAAACAACTAGTTATGAGGTTTTACATTTGTTTAATAGGGAATAATTGGCCCCAATTAAACTGACTGAACTAAGGCTTTTTAGATTACTAAAACAAATTAAACTTTTTAAAATGAGAATTTAGGTGATCTTAAAACCTCTCTAAAATGGATAATGAAACTTGCTAAGTTGTAATCTCCCTGGTTTTATTAGTTATATTAAGATAAATTAAGTGAGATTAAAATCTTATTTGATTTATTTACCTTTGACAATGAAGACCGTTTAAGGGTTACACATCCTCAGCCTTGGCGAGTGCGACCTCAATTAGTCAAGTCAGATTGTCTTTAAAAGCTTTGTGCTTATTGCTTCCAGCATGGAGCGAGGTGTTCATTAAGGTACCAAAATTCTCATAAAAAATCCAAAGTTGCACTAGTGAAAAAACGCTCAACAAGATGAAAACTGATCACATCTTTTTCAGAAAATCAGTAGTTATTTTAAAACCAGTTTTTAAACAAGATTTGGTTTTGCGTCCTTTTAACGTGCTACTCACACAGCTTAACACCATGTGGACTCTTTAAACAGCATTTAAGTCTACGGTGAGTATAGAATGGTACATTTAATTTTATACCATTTTTTAAGTCAGTTGTACAATGTTTAGTGTGACCCTTTTATGACAAGCGTTGTTAAATGAACTCTTTCCCTGTTTACAACTATTTATGAAGGCCTTTTTAATAAGAGAAACATGAAATTGTTAGCTCACACACACGGAATTTCTTTCAAAAGTTTATTTAGTATCAAGCAAGAGGAGACTTTGCTCAACACTACAGAACATTTCAAGACTTGAGTTACAAAAGAATACCACATTATTTGCACTTGAAATTGGCTTCCCTTTTTACGCATGTTGGCAAGAGAAAAAAACTAGCATATGGCTGAAAGATAAAATAACTAATTGCTATGGAAACCTTTAAAATGAAAGGTGAGGCTTATGTTAAAAGGATGGATTAACATATTTAGTAAACCTAGTTTTTTGTTTAACACTAGTTAATCAAAGTTATTTTTTTTCCTTTTGATGACCTATTTTTTTTTCATATACAGACTGGAAATAACAAAATTTTACATGTCTTTTTTTTTTTTTTTTTCTGCCCAGGTTGATGTTTCCACAAAGTAGTTTTAAACTTCCATCCATTCAGATTCTAAGCATTTTGATTTATTTAAAAAGGGATTGTTCATAGAAAAACATTACTTTGAACAGTACACAGGACTGGTGGAGACTGGCTATTTCACAACACCAGACAGTACAATCAGTATCTGCCGTAGGGCTGGTCTCGGTAGACGCCCTTTGTGGTCCTCGCTGCAGGTGCCTTGTGTCTCGAGTTAGTCCAGTCCTCTTGCCCTAAAATCGGTAAGATATTGAATCACAATTAGATCATTGCCAGGGTTCCCACTGGCTTCACTTTTCAGAATCTGCCTTAACCCTGCACCAGTGGTAGATTTCATATTGAAGACAGAGAGCCCTGAGGCACTAAGGGTAAAAAAAAACACAAAAGCAAGGGTAATTACTTTGAGAAATATTACAAACACAATAGAAAATGGTGGCCCCACTAACAATACCTATCAGTATGGGAAGAAAAATGATTTTTGTATCTTAAATGGCAACCGACTTTGTAAGAACTTTCCTTTCGGTCACTCATTTTTAACAAAAGCTCACACACTCAAACAGCAAACTGAACTGCCTTTTGCTAAATGTTAAGACATTTATGAACGGGAAAGAGAATGGGAAGAGGATCACTCAGATTTCTTTTGACAGCAAAAACAAAGACAACACACAAATATCTGTGCAGGTAAAAGCAGACAGACGGGATAAGCACCGTGGGGGTGGGCAGGGTGGGAGGGAGTCCTGGGTCCTGCCGCGGATAGAGTGAACGGAAGTCGTGTTCAGGGGAAATGTAGCCTCAACAATACTTCCTGAATATGAAATAAACGTGAAGACAGAATGTCAAATCTCACTCACCATAATACTAAGTCCATACCAGACAAGTGTACACATAACAAAGGGCATTCCATCATCTCGATCTCCCGAAATTAAACACCTGTTCCATCCCAGCACTCTCAATGAGTTATCAATCTACAAGCCTCCGACAACAAAGAGTTAACATCTCTGCGGCAACATACAGCAATTTAAAAGCCATGTGTCCACTGAGACCAATTTGAAAAGGCTGTGAAGGAAAAATACTTAAAATGATCTCTTCTTTTGATACAAACATGCAATCATTCCCTCAAGCTAACTTGCATCCATTTAAGTAGACAGCATTCAGCAAAACAAGGTATTTCTCTTAAGTGTTTGTTACAAATAACAAAAAAAACAACAACAAAAAAAATCCAAGGTGAGGTCATCACGGCTTGGGGCAGGTGATATAACAAAATGCACTTCAAAAGGAGCACCGGAAAATGGTTTTTCAGTTATGTTCAGAGAAATGTCAGAACATCCATTAACCAGAATCCTGATTCACTTGCACTGGGTACCGGAGGCATTTATCAGAGCTTTGCAACTGATTGAAGCTTCCTGTTCTCTGATCTCTTTGCCCTCCGGCAAAGGAGCTTCTTACTATCATTATGTTGCTGCCGCCAATTCTTTTAATTAAACCTGTCCTCCTTCTGCATAGAGACTTTGGGCCTGGATTCCCCAGCATCTCTACCAGCTCTCATTGAATTAAGTGGGGTTTCGCTGTCTCCCCATAAGCCAGAGAGAGCCTTGCGGCCCCCCACCCCCAGCTCAATGCTTTTGTAACCTTTATGGAATGACTCCCACTGTAACGTTTTTCGAGGGTTTGGGATCAGAGATGAATTAAAATATGAAGATGGGGGTGGGGCAATCCTTTGGGAGCTGCAGACTCCAGGGCTTCACTTTCTTTCACTGTCAAGAAGCAAAGACACTTCAAAAAGACCTGAGCTATCAAGTGTCTGCAGTCTGGCAAACGACTCTATAAATGAGAAAATCAGTGCATGGCAATCAACCCAAACAGAAAATCTAAGTTGAGAATGTGAATCTAGGCAATTTTCTTTGAGTTTTTAGTCCTCTTTAAATATTAAATTTAAATCTTAAAGGAGCTGAAAATAGCTAGATATGCACAGATGAACTGAAAGGGAAGCTGCTGTTTCAGTCAAAATGTCTTTATGGATTTCTCCTTAGTCCCGGTCGTGAAGGTGTTTCTGGGACTACTCCGCCCGCTCTGTTTCTGGTTCACGTCCCCAGGTACTCACCGTAGGAATCGTAGGTCTCTTCGCTGAGTCCATGTCCATAATCATAGTAATCAGCACCACTGTATTGAACAAAAGACGCAAAAAAAAAAAAGGGGGTGAAAACAGGATAAAATAACTTGACCATGAGCTTAAATCATATTCAGTGAAGTATTCTAAAACTTAAAGATAACCAATCGAGGGCAGGGCTACACACTGAAGGAAAGAATTGCCACTGAGAAGGCAGAGATCTAGCATGGAAACTTTAGACCTCAGGAATATCAAAGACTTCCAGCTGTAATGCCTGATCAATGTGCTGGCACTTTAGCCACAGGCATCGGCCAGTGAGCACCCCGTGCATGCGTGCCTCCGTGCAGGAGGGACACACGGCCTGTGTGTCCTGGAAGGGCAGGGTCCGCACAGACTACGGGAGTGCTGTGGGCAGCCGTAGTGCTCTGGGCTGGGCCCCGCGGCCGTGGAGAGGACGGAGAACCACAGGTCCAACAGAAGGAAGGCAAGGACGTTCCTTCCTCTTTAACTCCTGCCTACTAGGAAACCCGGTGCTGCGTGATCTGTGGGCTTCACAGCGCTATATAACCGGGACTGAGGTCCAATGTCCTGTTTTGCCAGCACTGTGGCATCACTGTCAGGAAGTCGGTGTGATGACTGTGTCGCAGAGGACAGCAGGGAGACTCTGCGCCCTCTGGTCACGGCCCCCTTGCAACGTCCGTGAGGGTGGAGGCTGAGCATGTCCGCACAGCACAGGCACATCTATGCTCTGATGCAGAGCATCCTTGAGATACGGGAGGGGGCGGAGGGAGCCTGCGATCAGGGCCGTTCTGCAGAAAATGCGAAACGGGCTACGAATACACAATGTATTTGAACCAGGCCTAATTTCTTATAGGAACAAACCTATGGAAAATCTAGATTACTAAGCCATGGCAGATATAAGTAGTTTATGATGCTATTCTGAGTATCCAAGGAGGAGCTTCCACTCACCCTCTCAGGCTTTGCGCTTTCCCACTCTACTTAATTTTGTAGGGAAACAATCGTCCTGAATTTGTTATCTTGGACTGTCATGGAAATAAACATTCTCATTATTCCAACCTCATGCAATCAGGTAAGAAACTCTAATCAAAATAGAAAATGATCCAGCTCAGCTGCTTAACACCTTAGGAAGTTGCAAGATGAATAATAAAATCTGTGGAGTGAACGTTGCTGAGTGCCAGCTGCCGAGGTCCCACAGAGTCCCCACGGCAGCCCCTGAGGTGAGCGGGGCTGTCGTACCCATTTGAGAGATAAGGATGCTGCCGCAGATCGGAAAAGCCAGGATGCCAGCCGAAAACCTCAGAGAACAGACAAGTGACACGCTCATCGGCCAGACCTGCACCTGGCTCTCTTCCCACGCTTCCTGTCAGGTGAGCGGCACCAGAGCCTCAGCCACTCTGACGGCTGCAGCACAGCAGAGAGATCCTAGGACGAAGCGGTAAGCAAGGGAAAGAGCTTCCTTTTTGCCTCAAGCATGTGCAGATGGCTCTTCACCTCTGCTCCTCCTCCTGCTAGAAATGTTCTTTGCTCTGCTTCCAATCTACCTGCTACTCAGTCTGTAGCCCAAATGCTACCTCCTTGGAAAACCTTCCCAGTTTCCCAGGGGCTGGCTCCCCAAGACGGCACACTTTCCTTGTTCCCCCCTGCACACCCCCCCCCCCCCCCGCCTCGCCCCGGCCCCAGGACCTCCTTCTAGAATTACAGAGGAGGGGTGCCTCGACCAGCGACCAGCGGCTGCATCACAGGGCTTCCCAGAGAATGTAATGCTAGAGCGGTTCTGAGCCACCCACCCGGAGGGTGAAGCCGAGGAAGGGGTGCAGAGAAGGGATGGACAGGGGGACAGCGGCAGGGGCCTTCCAGGCAGAGCAAACTGCACACGTAAGGCACAGATACATGAAAAAGCCTGAACAATCTGAGTGTCTACAAGTACCTCCATCGCACGGAGTTAATAAGCGCTGGTAAAACGCCGAGGCTAGAATAGTCCTCAGTATAAAATGTTTTCTCCACGTGCAAAATATAGGTCAGATCTTGTTATCCTAGTTTAATCACATCCTCCCTAGTAAATTAAACACATGTAACATACTGGTTATGATGGGAGCTCTCCGGAATAGGACATAAGCTCTCTGGAATGTGCTAAGAAGCTCCACGGCTTTTTGAATGTTGCCCAGGAAGAGAACAGTCACTTCTACAGCTGACCTATTACACCACGTGGCAATGTGCAGTTTTTCTAAGGAGGGGCACATGGCTACAGAGTTTTATAAAAAGGTCTTCAGACTGAGAGCTGACACTCCTAGAGGACGTGGGAGGAAGGCAGGGAGAGAGAGGACGGGCACTCTGCTCAGTGAGACCCCTTCACTGACCACGTCTCCATGTGCATGACTGCACTTAATCTCCCTAAAATCACTGTCCTTGAAGATGGAGCAGCGAA
>ML100843.1:27644-78404 GCA_003697995.1 Taxidea taxus jeffersonii | reverse complement strand
TGTGGGACTCAATCCCAGGACGCCGGGATCATGACCCAAGCCGAAGGCAGCTGCTTAACCAACTGAGCCACCCAGGCATCCCTGTAACTCAGTTTCTTGCACTTCAGTCCCTTCCTAAAACAGGAACCCTGACTCACATTTGTCATATTTTTTCCTAAGCTAGCATCTTTGATGCTGAAGTCTGACTTTCTGGACAAAGCCCTTATTAATCATTGAAAATGTCTTTATTGTTGAGTATAGGCTTCTCCTTATTGCCCACTCCATATTCTCCATCAATTTTCTATCCAACTACATGTTGGGACATCTTGGTCCAACAACCCTTTACTGAATACTTGCCAAGTCAAAAAGATACACATAAGTTTATATGAAAATATTTGTAGAAATCTCAGTATGAAATGTAAATACCAAAAAGAAAGAAATACTTCAAATTCACAGATTATATGATGTGGCTTTCTCTTCGATTCAGTATGGAAAATTTTTATTTTTTTAATTTCATGGGTTTACTTACAGAAATCACATATTTTCAGAAAATATCCTTTTGCCAGCAATTAGACAAATATTGACTAATTGTCATGTGCCAAGTATTGTGCAAGTTATGGAGGGTATCGGGCACAGAGGCGACTAAGGAAGGTTAGTGGAACAATCTGTGGTTCAGTCTTCGGTCAAGGGAGCCTTCCCAGAGCAGCTGTATGGTGCTAAATCTGAGGCCCAGTGAGTCATGCTGCTTATCAGCAAAGAATAGCCCGTTATCCTCCAGGAAGGTCTGGGCCTTTCTTATAGAGTCCAGATTGTGGGGGGCCCATCATGCTTTCACTTCCATCAAACTACTCCTTCTATTGAGTGCTGCTTCCCTAAGAGTTTGGGCAGAAAGGGCCTGGAACAGAATCTCCATGCATTCTGTGTTTCAACTGCATGAGGACCATCAGCTCACAGTGGACAGGTGTAATGATCATGAAATGAAACTGGTCTTGAGCTACCAAGATTCTAAGTTTGTGTATTACTGTTGCACAGCCATGCTTGCTGGTTGATAGAGGGAGACAGAGTAGATAAAGAATGTTCCCAGACCATGTAATACTGTGTAGCACCAAAAAGTAATGAGATGTGTCCATATACTTACAGGAAGAGCTTGCTAAAAGGCATTAAGGGAAAACAACAAATTCTAAAATAGTACAGTTGATGTAATATCACTTATGTTAACCCTGCCCCACAAAATAACAAACTACATGTTCCTCAGATATATGCATAGAAAATAATTCAGAAAGCTACACATAAAACCAGTGAGTTTATCCTCCTCTGCAGCAGACTTGGTTAAAAGATTTTTGCTTTATCTTATTTAAAACTTTTTAAAATTTAACAAAAATGTGAAATATCACAGTCTGAAAGATTACATAATATATATGTGCATTTTAAAGAAGAACAGAAGTAAAAATTTAAAGGGTCACCAATGTCTCTCCCACACAGCTAAGGAAATACAACATCACCAGTATCATTGAATGCCCCTAAATAATTACATTTCTCTCCTTCCCCAGATAAATAACCTTTAACCTGAACTAATATTACTCATTCCTTGCTTTTGGTTTTAGTCTTTATTTTCTATAGAAAAAATGTAGAAGTGATATATAATAAGTAGTACTTATTATATAATATAATATGATATAATATGATATATGATATATGATATATGATAAGTAGTACTTCTAGGTAATATATTATTACCTAAGTAATATTTACTAAGTAAAAAGATCTAAGTAATATATTACTAACATGTAAAAGTAACATATATAACTAAACAGTATATTACTTTATTTTCTACTTCATTAATTTCTGCTATTATCTTTATTATTTTCCATTTTGCTTTCTCTGCCTTGCCTCCTTGCTTTTGTTTTTGTTTCTAATAATAGCTTATGGCAAATTCTCATTTATTCTCAGTCTCATCAGTTATCAGTTTTTTTCTTTTCCTTATATAAGCATTTAAGTCTGTAAATTTCCCCAAAGTATCATTTTATCTGCATGCCACACATTTTTATTCATTGTTTTTATTAGTTGTTTTAAGTATTTTCTGACTTCCATCACACATTTTTTTCCTTTGATCCACCAATTATTTAGAAGTATTTTTCTAACTTTGCACAATACAAAAGTTTTAAATTCTTAAGATTTCTAGCTTAGTTTCATTGTGGTAAAAAATACTGATTCCTGGACATTTATTGAGATGCTTTATGACCTAGTATGTAGTCACTTTTTGTAAATGTTCCATATATGCTTGAAAAAATATGTATTCTTTAATATTTAAGTACACTATTCTGTATCTCTCTTAGGCCACGTTTGATCATTGTCCATTCAGACCTTGTCTGCTTGATTTATTGACCAAAGAGGGAGGACTAGTAAAATCTTGCCAACTAATGGTGATATGTTCATTTCTTCTCATACCTTTGATAATTTTTGCATTCTGTATGCCCAAGCAATTTTATTAAGTATTGACAAGTTTAGAAGTTTATCTTGTTGGTAGATTGACCATTTTTTTTTTTAAGATTTCATTTATTTATTTGTTAGAGAGAGAGAGAGCGCGAGCACAGGCAGACAGAGTGGCAGGCAGAGGCAGAGGGAGAAGCAGGCTCCCTGCCAAGCAAGGAGCCCGATGTGGGACTCAGTCCCAGGACGCTGGGATCATGACCTGAGCCAAAGGCAGCTGCTGAACCAACTGAGCCACCCAGGCATCCCAGATTGACCATGTTTTTGATAGCAATGACCTATTTGATCTCTAGTAATATTTTTTCTCTTGAGTGCCTGTTTCTAATATAACCCCCTCAATTTCCTTTTGGTTACTGTTTGCTTGTCCTACCTTTCAACCTTTCTGTGTTCTTATGGTGAGATCTATTTCTTGTTAATAATATAGAGTTAAACTTTTTTTCAAATTCTATTGGACATTTTTAGTCTGGAGAGTACAGTTTCTTGACATTGTATTTATTTACCATCTTATTTATATTTTGTTTATCCCACTTCAGTGTTTTTTCCTTTATCTTTGTTTCAATTGACTGTAATTTTTCTTCCTTTCCTTTTTTTCACCTCTACTGATTTGTATATTATGGAATCTAATTCAACTGCGGTAGGCAGAATTCAGAGAGCCTCCAAAATTCCTTTATAATGGAATTATAATTATATAAGGGAATTATATAATATATAATATTATATAATATTATAATATATAATTATGATAATATAATTATATATTATATAAGGGAATTATAATTCCCTTATAATGGAATTTCTATGAGTGCAGATATGCCTATGAATGTGATGATGTTACTCTCCTCATTAAATTATATGACAAAGGCGAAGACATTTTTAAAATATTAAGGTCTCATGTTAGTTGGCTTTGAGTTGATCAAAAGGGAGATTATTCTGGATAGGTGTGGCCTATTCAGTAGAACCTTAAAAGAGACTGAGCCCTTCCTGAGAAGGGAAATTCAAAGCATTGGATTTGTCCTGCTGGCCTAGAAGAAAGCAGTCATGTTGTTAATGGCCTGTGAAGAGGGGTAACCTCTAGTAGCTGAGCTCTCAGGCCTACAACCATAAGAAACTGAATTCCACTGATAATCTGAATGAGCTTGAAGAGGACCCTGACCTCCAAATGAGAATCCCAGCCTGGTCAGCACTTAGGACTGGCCTTGTGAGACCCTGAGCAGACAATTCAGATATGCCATGCCTGGACTCCTGACCCACCGACCCATAGAAACTATGAAATAGAAATGTATATTACTTTAGGCTGCTAAATTTGTGGGAATTTGCTGTGTAGCAATAGAAAATGAATACAATTGCCTTAGAAATCTTAACATTCATATTTAACATCTGAAGATAATCAGTAACATTACCCATGTTTAGGAAAATACAAGGACCTTAGAGTGTTTTAATTCCTTTTTACCACTCTTTCATGATACATGCTATTGTTGTTGGGTTTGTCTAGCTTGACTTATTTAACCCTCAAAGTAAACATTATCATTATTGCTTTATTCAGTAAATGCTTGCTTAGATTTATCCACATGTTTACCATGTTTTAGAAGATCTTTAAAAAAGGGTTTGCTGTATAAAAAGCTCTCAATTTTTTAGTCAGAAAGTAACTTTATTTTAACCTCATGTTTGAAAGATTATTTCACTGGATAATAGTATAGTCTGACATTTATCTTCCCTTGGTACATTAGATATACCATTCCACGGTCTTCTGGCTCCATTCGTTGCTGTGGGAAAATCTCCTGTCAGTTTAAATACAGTTCTTTAACAGATACATTGTCTCTTTCTCTAAATGCTTCTAATATAGTCTCCTGACTTCTAGTATTCTGAAATCTCACTGTAATGTGTCTAGGTGATTTCTTTTTACTTATTCTGTTTATAGTTCTGTTTTCTGAATCTGTATGTTGGTTTCTCATCACCAAATAGAAAGAAGAAATTCTCTCCTCAGAATTCAAGAAAATTTCAGCCATTATCTCTTTTATAATTTCATCCTCCTTGTCTTTTTCTGAATGTTATAATTTCTTCCTATTCATCATGAATTATCTCTTCAACGGTGCTTCTACACATGAATTTCTAATTTTTTAAAAAGACTGTATTTATTTATTTGACAGACAGAGATCACAAGTAGGCAGAGAGGCAGCAGGGGCGGGGGGGGGGGGAGCAGGCTCCCTGCCGAGCAGAGAGCCTGATGCAGAGCTTCATCCCAGGACACTGGAATCATGACCTGAGCCGAAGGCAGAGGCTTTAACCCACTGAGCCACCCGACGCCCCAATAACTGTTCTTTTGAAGAGGATTGATTTATTTCCTTTAGCTATTTATTCCTTTGGTGGAATATCACTAACTACATTTCTGACTTAGGGCTTTGAGGAATGTATGGTTAATATGAATTTGGGTTCTAAATACATGTTAAATTAGATTTATGATTAAGCCTTTTCCTCTTTGCTCAGCTCTGCCCAGAGCACAGATAAGATTGGCAAATAAAAAAAAAAAAAAAAAAAAGATTGGCAAATATAGGGGCGCTTGGGTGGCTCAGTTGTTAGTTAAGCATCTGCCTTCAGCCCTGGTTCCCTGGTTCCGGCTCAGCTGGAAGCCTGCTTTTCCCTCTCCCACTCCCCCTGCTTGTATTCCCTCTCTCACTGTCTCTCTGTCAAATAAATAAATAAATAAATAAATAAAATCTTTAAAAAAAAAAGATTGGCAAATATAGGGGTGCTTGGGTGACTCAGTTGGTTAAGCATCTGACTCATGATTTTGGCTCAGGTAATGATCTCAGGGTCATTAGATTGAGCCCCACATGGGGCTCAGCATGGAGCCTGCTTCAGATTTTTCTCTCTCCCCCTCTCTCTCTGCCCCTCCCCACCACCACATGCACCCACAGTCATTCTCTAAAAAACAAAAACATTAAAGGATTGGCATATATCACCATTAATGCCCTCTGCTGGTGGAATTTTTCTAGTTAGTCTTCAAGTCATCCTTGAAGTTCTAATTTATTATAATTTCCACCTTGGTTGGGGCCCAGGCTTTATCTTCAGCCCTGGTACAGTGAGCCCATTAAAACTTTGGCTGGTGGCCAGTAGGGATCATACAAATACTCAGGGCTTCCTAACTTTACAGATTGTTGTTCTCTCCTTTTTTTCTGGCCTCTGAAAAATCCCCTTAATTTCTCACTAGCTCAGCCTCAGACAAACATACAAAAAATATTTATTGAGTTTTTGTTTGGTTGCTCTGGTATTTTATACTGCATTTTTACATGTGCTATACTGGGAAGAGTTTTTTACTTAACACCTAATTCATTGTATTGTCAGAAATTAAATTTTCAGTTAAATTTTATTTTAGAATTTTAGTTAAAAATACATTTAAAATATAATAAAATATTAGAAGAAAATATTGAAGAATGTGTTAATAACTTATAGATGGACTACTTAAGCTAAAACTGCAAAAAATTGTGAATCCTATAAAGAATTAAGATTGATTAATAAATTTAACTGTGTAAGAATTTAAAATTTTTGTATGAAAACATCTTAAACAAAATCAGAAGACCAAAAGAAGCTAGAAGAAAATATTAACAATGTATGATGAAAGATCCATATATATAATATATAATTAAACCATACAAGTCAATAAAGAAGGCATACAGAATCAGTTAGAAAATAAGCAATGGATATGAACACGTAATTCAGAGAGGAGGATATACGATGCCTAAAAAGTATATAAAATTATGCTGAATGTAACTGGTCATCAGAGAAATCCACATTAAACTAGTAAGATACCATTTTTCACCCATCAGATGATACTTTAAAAAACTGATACTATGTTAGACACATTCAATATCAGTGGGAGTACAAATTGATACAGGTTTGTTGGAGAATAATTTGGCAATATATCTATCAAAATTTAAAATACAGTATTTTCAGGGAATTTTGATTCAGTGGTTAAGAGGATATACTCGTCCTCATGCCAAAACCTCAATAATTAATCATGTTTTTGTTTTTATACACACACACACACACACACACATATGTCAGTAAGTTAAAAAGGTCTGAAATTCAGGAGACAGCAGAAAAGTTTTTAGGAATGTCACTTTTTTTTTTTTTTCTCAAGATAACATTAAGTGTTCAGGTAGTACCCACTCTGGTTTCTCACCACTCAGGTGATAAGATTTTCCTCATTAACTGTTGAACTGTGTCCATGGAGCAGATAGATTCAAATCTTGAGGTTTATCACCTTGGCTATAACTTGGTGACTCATTCTCTTGAGATGACTCACTTCCCCCCTTTCGAACAAGTGATCAACAATAATGATATCCAATGATAACATTTCCTTCCTCATTTGGAGTACTCAAGGCAGCTTCCTCTGTTCATTAGCAGAGGTATTACAAAGTAGCAGGCATGCAAAAATCCTTAAGATACAATGCAAATGTATGGGAAAGGACTTAGAAGGACATTTTCCATACTGCTATGCAATGGAGGAAGATTGATACGGTATGTTAAAGGGATGTTAAAGGATATCATATAGTCTGTCTATGGTCACATAATTTACATAAACTATCCCTTTGGACTGGAAGAGCCTAAGTCTTGCTGTGCCATTCTACCCTAGTACAGTTTAGTAAGTCCATTTGGTTTACAAGTAATTATAAGTAATTATATGGCAAATGGCCAAGAAAGCCTCTTCCTCAGGATTGTCTCTAGCACCTACATATACCTTTAACTCAGCAAGTAATCCTCTAAGAATCTATCATAAAAAAAAAAAAAATTTGTAGATGTGTCCAAAGTCACAGGTATATAAGTTGGTGTTCATTGCTTCATTGTTTATGACAGTGAAAAATTGCAAACAGCCTATATGATCATCAATAGAGAAAACATTAAATATATTTTATTTTTTTAAAGATGTAATATATTTTAAATGCATTTTGGTTCATCTGTATTATGGAATACTTTGCAGCAATTAAAAAAAAAAGAGGGGCATGTATGTATAGTGACATAAAAGGACATCAACTTATTAAGTGAAAAAAATGCAAGTAGCGAAAGAGTACACAGCAGCATAAAATCATAGACTAAATATATGTATTAATATATAATACCTATTAGCAGTAATAAATTAACATAAACACATATATCTATTTTATTTATTTTTATTTAAATTCAATCAATTAACATATAGCATATTATTAGTTTCAGAGATAGAGTTTAATGATTCATCAGTTGCATATAATATCCAGTGTTCATTATATCAAGTACCCTCCTTAATACCCATCACCCAGTTGCCCATCCACCCACCCACCTCTCCTGCAGCAACCCTCACTTTGTTTTTTTTTTATTTTATTTTTATTTTTTTAAAGATTTTATTTATTTATTTGTCAGAGAGAGAGAGAGAGAACAAGCACAGGCAGACAGAGTGGCAGGCAGAGGCAGAGGGGGAAGCAGGCTCCCTGCCGAGCAAGGAGCCCGATGTGGGACTCGATCCCACGACGCTGGGATCATGACCTGAGCCGAAGGCAGCCGCTTAACCCACTGAGCCACCCAGGCGTCCCCCTCAGTTTGTTTCTTATATTTAAGAGCTTCTTATGGTTTGTCTCCCTCTCTGATTTCATCTTATTTTATTTTTCTGTCCCTTCCCTTACGATCCTCTGTTTTGTTTCTTTAATTCCACATATGAGTGAAATCATGTGATAATTGTCTTTCTCTGACTGATTTATTTCGCTTAGCATAATACCCTCTAGTTCCATCCACGTTGTTGCAAATGGTAAATTCATCTATTTTAGAAGATACACATTGCATATATAAAAATGCATGGGAGATGGTTTACTTTTTTATTTATTTTAAAGATTTTATTTATTGATTTGACAGAGATCACAAGCAGGCAGAGAGAGGAGGAAGCAGGCTTCCCACTGAGCAGAGCACCTGATGCGGACTCGATCCCAGGGCCCTGGGATCATGACCTGAGCTGAAGGCAGAGGCTTTAACCCACTGAGCCACCCAGGCGCCCCAGGAGAAGGTTTAGAAAGTTATTACCACAGTACTACCCAGTGAAGGGAATTGCCAGAGTAGTAATGGGCATTTAAATTTTCTTTGTATTATTTTATTATGTTATACTGAAGATATCTTCATGTAGTATTTGGATAATTAAACAATTTTTAAAATAATTTGTTTTTATAAAGAAGAGGAGAGGGATGCCTGGGTGGCTCAGTGGGTTAAGCCGCTGCCTTCGGCTCGGGTCATGATCCCAGGGTCCTGGGATCGAGTCCTGCATTGGGCTCTCTGCTCGGCAGGGAGCCTGCTTCTCCCCTCCCCTCTCTGCTTGCCTCTCTGCCTACTTGTGTGATCTCTGTCTGTCAAATAAATAAATAAATAAAATCTTTAAAAAAAAAAGGAAGAGGAGAGGCTGGTTAAGATTAAAGGGGCTGGAGGAGGATGCTTGACCTGTGTCCAGGCCAGCAGAGAAAAGAGGTTTAGAGAAGTCTGAAGTGAGGATCTGATGGCAGAACTTGGAGGATTCATGAATTACATTTTGTTTCATTTCAAAAACCTTTATTATGCACCTATTATATGGTACGTATTGGGTAAGGAATATTCAGAGGTGAAAACTATAATTTACTGCTCTCTAGAGGTTCATAGAGAAGTAAACAGACATTTCTACTAGAGTGAGATATGCAATAAGACCTCATAGGCCTGGCGAATCAAAAAAGTACAAAGGGTAGAAGAACCCAGGATTGTCCATCCAAGTGCAAGACTTGGCTTTCTGCTTCCCCCAGTGACCACCCTGACCTTGTGTGTGTTATGCGTGTTACGTCAGGAATTTCAGGACTTCAGACAAATAGGATCTATCCTGGGATTGGGCAACAAGGTCTCCTCCACAGCTAACAAAACTTTCTGAGCTATAATGATATGGACAGCAGGATTTTAGTCCTTTAACCACCTCTCTCCACCACTACCATGAGGTTTCTATGATACTTTCAATTCCTTTAAAAGAAAACAATACCTTTCATTATTAAATTAAAGATCTGAAAGTTTTAATGCAAGTGCTCTCTCAAAGCTATTCACATTAAAATATACATAACCAATCTGTAGGCAATAAATACAGAGCAAATTAATGAAAGACCAAATAAATGAAATCAGATCTTCCCAAGTTTTGACAGAATGAGGAAAGGAAAAAAAAGCAACTCCTATAGCAGATTGATATTTTTATATTGGCCGGTGTATTTTTCATTTTCTATATTTCCCTTTTGCTCTGTGACTTTTTCCTCAATTTCAGGCAGCAGAGGGAAGATGCTTCTATGGCTTTGGGGAAGGAAAGTCACAAACAGATAACACAGAACTAAAGAGTCTGTTTTCAAACTAGACTTTTGAATTTCAAACTAGACTTTAAAAATTCCTGGCACAAACAATAGGCAAAAAGAAAGAGCTCTGAGGATCAAAAGCTAAAGTGAATGCCATAAACACTTCATTTTGGAAGGAGACATGATATCAGAATAGTTTCTCTTCTTGTATTAGTCTGCTAGGGCTGCCATAACACAATACCATGGACTGGGTGGCTTAAACAACAGAAATCTGTTTTCTCACAGTTCTGGAAGCTGGACATCCAAGATCAACGTGCTGGCAGAGTTGGTTTCTGATGAGTCCTCTCTTCCTGGTTTACAGACTGATGCCTTCTCTGTGTGTCCTCACATGACCTTTCTTCTGTGTGTGCCTTCCTGGTGCCTCTTCCTCTTCTAATATGGGCACCAATCTTATTGGATTAGGGCCCTACCCTTATGACTTCAGTAAGCAGTAGTTATCTACCTAAAGGTCCTCTCTGCAGGTATAGTCACATTGGGGATTAGGGCTTCAACAGATTAAATTGGGGTAAAGGCAGAGGCAGCACACAATTCACTCCCTGACATTTCCTTAAATTTGTTAGATGAGCTCTGTCCAAAACAAATATAATGTAATTAAATTTTTTCTAGTAGCCACATTTTTTAAAAAAGTAAACAGAAAGAAGTGAAATTAATTATAATACTTTCTTTCATTTAATTCAGCATACCTAAAATATGATCATTTCAATGTGTAAACTATAAGGAGATATTTTATGATTTTTTTTTCATACTCAGTCTTTGAAATTGGTGTGCATTTTCACTTTCAGTACATCTCATTTTGGACTAGCCACATTTCAAGAGCTCAACATATGTGACTAGTAGCTACTATGTTGGACAATGTAGTGTTAGACAGTTCTCTAAGCTGAAGAGAGAGGTCAAATAAGAGAGCAAGAGAGAGTGTCTCCAAGATATGTCTGAAGTCCCAAAAGGAATTGAAGAGGGTCATGATGACTGGTAGAATTTCCAGGTAAATTTTGGGAATCTGAGAGCAGAGGGACCTGTGTTCCCTGCTTAGGTGCAGCCAGGTAAACAAGAAAGGGCAGAAGTGGCAACCAGATGTGTCTAACACAATCCCCAAGTCTTCCACAGCCCCTGGAGTCACAGAATGGCACAGGAGAATGTCCAATTTCCCAGTCCCTAAGAGGGGTGAAGACATGGCTCTGAGAGCATCATCACAGTCATGGAGCTACAGGTTTCCAGAATCAAAGATGATAGGCATATCATAAACATAGCTATGAATGCCAGCCTGGAGGGCATCAGTGGCGAAGAACCCAATACTTCACCCCATGTCGCTAGAACATAGATGTCACTCTGGGGACAGAGAAAGGAAAGGGGAAATTCTGAATTCATGGAGTTTACCAGAAATGATAAACTGGAAATAAGCTTATCTGTAATCTACTAAACTCTTTTTCTGCTATTGAGCAGAATGAAAACTTGAAAGAGAAATTTAAGTTCAGTTGTAACTTTTTAAGTTCAGTTTTGTGAAATAAAACTGGTCTTAGCTACCCTAGGTGTGTCTAGCTACCCTAGACTCTGCAAAGAGAACAGTAACTACCAACAGGGTAAAAGGGTCCCTCAAAGTGCATCCAACACCTTTAAAGCCACCTGGCAGGAGGCCTCTGTCAAGACCCATGTCCAGCCAGCAGAGGGAATGTTGGCCTAGGAGGAATGCCATGGCCAAGACTTTGTGTACATAATTCATTTTGACCTGGCTCTTTTTTTTTTTCCCTTTTCACATCTATTATTTTGCCTCCTAGAATTGTCCCTTGCTTTTTGTGGGTGCTCCTGGGAGAGCAGGGGATTAGCAGGCAACATTAGGGCTATGAAACTGCTGGAGTTTGATAGCCTGAAGTCAGAGATAGTTCACAACAGGACACAGAGAATTTCTCTGTCTAGCCCTTTCTTTGATTTGATTGACTTCTTGAACTTACATTCCTAGCTTCGAGATTCCCAGGTTTGTGGCTGATTTTTCTCCGTGACACAGACCTCATTAAGACCTTTTCCCAGGGCCAGACCGCTGGGGTACCAAATTCAAGGAGGCACTCACTCTTTGGCTGCCTTTGAGAGTATGTATCTTTTAAAATTTTGCATCCCAAGTGCCTCACTGCCTCACCCTAGCCAAAGCCCTGTCACTTTCTACTACCTTAAACCAAATAGCTTCTAGTGCCTGGCCTCTCCTGTAATCTCTCTTTGTGGGCTGCTTCATTAACACCTCTGTGTTCTGGGTCTCTTCCAAACACCCACATCTCTAGAACAATGAGGAAGTCGCCACACAGCTTCAGGTCAACCCTGAGTGCTATCCACTGGGAGAAACTGCTGGGAGAACTTTTTTCCCCTTTAAATTGTAGAACTTGGACTAGACTAATAGACTAATAATCATGTAATTTATGTATATTATGCTAATATTCAGGATTTTGGAACTTTGTTTAATACTGGAAATTCTCAGAAGTGCTACTAACGAAGGTATTTCATTCCCAGGACTGTCATCTGTTGGGTAGACAGTCAAATTCACATAGCCAAGTCAGCCCCCAAACTGGAGCTCCTGGCAGTCAGTGACACAATAATCAGAGCATTGGTAGTAAGAGAGTCTTGGCTAGACCAGTATGTAGTGGAACCATTTATGTTTCTATGATTGGATTTAAGCAAGTATCTCCCTGCCTGTTAAGATTGGATGGGACCAAAAGTAATATTAAAATACATAATTCAAAGTTAAAATTATGAAATCTCCAGAGGACCAGTTTGAAAGACACCAGAATAAGGAAAGTCAAGTAGAGTATGTAATTCTATATCCAGGCTATATTAGAGACTGACATACTATTGCTCTAGACTCCCTAGCATAGCAGTTTTCCTCCAACACCAGCAAATGGGCTCTATATTTAGCTAAGTAAATTTCTCAATCCTAGGAAATCCATTCAAACATGACAGTAATGAGTGAGCAGTTTTTTAATACCTGTCTACTCTGTATATTATGATCTAATAACATTCAGGACTTGCAGCCTTCAAAGCATTTTGTAGTTCCTTGATCCTTCACCATCCACCTATATCTACAGATAGAATTATGACAGTATATTGGTGAGGATCCTACACATGTAGACATTAATGCCTCGTCAAGAGAGCCATGTTTGGACCCAGTCATTCCGGATCCCCAGTCCAATGATTACTGCGTATGGACAGTCTCACTCCCTCTGCCCAGAAATGAGTCAGTTAACTAATCTGGTGACAGAAACATCATTTTACTAATTCAATTTTTTCCTAATTCAACAAAGTCCATCACACTAGAGCCATCAAACAGAAATGCTTAAATTGTGTTTATGTACACGGCTTCATAAACTTATTTCCACTTATTCCAGATTTCCCAAGAAATCTGACCTTACATAAATATTTCTAAAGAGGCAATTTAATTCAAAAGATTAAATAAAACTAGTTGCAAAATATCATCATAATTAACTTTAAGAAAACATCCTTAAAGGATAGTTCAGAGAAAAATCAATTGTGAGGAGGACTGCCAATATTTGTGAAGTAATGAAATTATCTGTCTTCTGAATTTTCTAAATTATACTTCAGAGAAATTAGGAATCTCATCTGTAAAATTACCAATAAATCATCCTGAAGTATATTGCTCAGATTTTACCTATAAAACATACTAGTGCTTCTGTTACTAGAGTTTTATTTTTCTGATCCTAAATGTACAGGATGACACAGTTTCTTAAATAAATTCTGCTGGTGTTTCATGTCCTTTGTAGCTATAAAAATTATTGTCAAATTATCATATGACCTAATATAACATTTTAAATAAAGTTGGCATTTCATTTATAATATGCTGGAGAGTCTGTTTATTAACTACAAATCCAAAACATCATGAAATCAAATATAAAATGCCATTGTCTTATTTATTAGCCATACAGCAAAGATTTGCTACCTTCTTTTAGCTGTATAATTTTTCATTCAAATCAAAGACACATTCAGCTTAGTCATCATAAAGGTTAAAAAACGGAAGCTCCTCTTGCCAAGAGTGAGGAGTAAAGTGAATTTTAAAATATCGATTTAAAAACAGGGACCTATGTTGAGGTGGATCTGGCTTGAAGTCAAATACAGGAGGACTTCTGTTTCTGGGGAGAGCTGCAACTTCTCTCTCAGATTTATTTAGCATCAAGTCTTATGTTAATACAGAATTTAAAAGAGCAAACCAAAACAGTGGCAGGGAAGTCTACTGTACATAAAATAGCCTTGCATCTCTCATTTTGAAATCAGTACACAAATTAAAGATAAGAATGAAGAGCTACAGCAGCTTTTTATCAATTAACTCAAGGGCAAACACTTGAAGAATAGCCAGAAAACAAGGTGAATCAATTCTGAGTAATAAATTGGAACTCTAAGTTTGTTGGGTTTTGGGGGGTTTTGTTTGTTTGTTTAAGGCACTTCTGTCACTGATTTGTTTGCAAAGTGAAGTGGGTTTTCTGCAATCATAGGATGGGTGCCACTGTTAAATGTTATCATTCAAGGAGCAGATTTTCTGTGCTAAAAATCCAAGACTGCTTCAGCTTTCCTTTGGCTGTGTCTGCAGAAAGTCACTCTGTCACTCTGGCCAAGGAAATGAACATCTACATCCCATTTTGCTTTTCTGCAAAATGTTGGTCTCCCAAACTAGAAAAATATATTCAATAATCATTGTAAAAGACTTTGCAGGCCTGGTATACTAGTTGCATGTTAATAATAATGATTACAGGGCGCCTGGGTGGCTCAGTGGGTTAAAGCCTCTGCCTTCAGCTCAGGTCATGATTCCAGGGTCCTGGGATCAAGCCCCACATCGGGCTCTCTGCTCAGCGGGGAGCCTGCTTCCCCCTCTCTCTCTCTGCCTGCCTCTCTGCCTACTTGTGATCTCTGTCTGTCAAATAAATAAATTAAAAATAATAATAATAATAATGATTACAAATGAGGATCCTTCAAAAGAAGCTTAGAGAAAAAAGGAAACTACTTTGGGGTTCACTTGGGAATGACTGGGACTCAGAAGAAAACTCACTCCAATGTTGAGTAGCTAGGGATTCAGGAGAGAAAGCTCTTCTTTATCTCATTTCAGAAAGATACATGGGAAAACCAGAATATAAAGGGAATTATTTACGCCCTAATTAATGATGCCTTCTAATGCCAGTGCATATCCGTGTGTGTGTGTATATATGTGTGTGTGTGTGTATGACTAAATCTTAGGTAAGGTTATATTTTAAACTTTATTCAGAAAATCATATCTACTCTTT
Source organism: Taxidea taxus jeffersonii (assembly GCA_003697995.1). Taxonomy (NCBI): domain Eukaryota; kingdom Metazoa; phylum Chordata; class Mammalia; order Carnivora; family Mustelidae; genus Taxidea; species Taxidea taxus. The sequence continues at coordinate 63,295 of ML100843.1, read as the reverse complement.
AAGTGATTTTGCTCTTTTTGACCACATCAGGATATGAGAAATTAGTTCAGATACCTTCATAAGAGGAATATCAATATTAATTAAGTCCAGTGAGAGAGCTCTACAAAGTAGGTTGGGATGGTAGTAGCATGGATTTTGGAGTTGGACAGACCGGGGTGAGAAAATGGCTCTGCCATTTTGCACAAATTACTTAGCCTCCTGGGTCTCAGTCTTCTTGCTTGTGAAACAATGAATAATACCTCCCTCATTGGACTGCTGTGAGGATTAAATGAGATTATATTTGAAAAGCACCTTACTCAGAGTCTGGCTGTCCAATAATCACTTAAAAATGCTGACTGTTCTCTTTTAACTGCATACTGTACCTACATGAGCCTAAATGATCCCATTTGAGAGAATCTTGTCCAGCAGTTAATTGGAATTTTCACAAAATTGAAACAGATTAAGCCTTCTATTACTATAAGCATTATCAATAACTCTTAAGGAGCAATTGTTCTTTTCATGATAGATTCTAAAGTTCTGTTAGTACTTCATGAATCTTACATGGGATACCCATCTTGTAAGTTTTCTAAAGCAGGATCTTTTGTGTGTGTGTGTGTGTCTATGTGTAAATATACATACATATAATAAATACAAATATGTTTAATATTCTTTTGTGGTAGAGAACCACTGACAGCCCAAAGAATGCTAATACTTCATCATTTTCAGAATGTCAGAGATGAGAAACTTGAGCTCTCACCAGTCTAGAAATGTTTCTTCACAGATGAGAAAACTGAGGCCCAGAGAGTTTGGGTAACTTGTCCAAAGTCACACAGTGCTAGAATTGTGAAAATTCTACCAATCCAATGTTCTTTTAGTGCCTTACTTAAAACTTAAAAAGCAATATAACATATTGCTGCTTTTTGAGAAAAAAAGTTTCTGATCAGAGACTTTACATGTTCCTTTGGCAGAAATCATACGTTATCATTGTGTTCATACGTGGTTAGCAGAATTCTTTGGAATAGTGAGTGCAGCACACTACAAATATTTCAAATGAATTAATGGATTTTTCTTAAGGCTATACTGTGTGTGACTTTCTCTTTTGGGGAGTTTAGCTCAACAAAATTGGATTTTGCTGTATATAATGGTTACAAAATATATTAAGTTTATGATGACATAAGCAAGTGAATAATGGAACAGTTATCTGGAATTTTAAAAAATTATCTGGCATCTTATAAAGGAAGACTGACTGCCAGCGTGGATGACACATACCAAAAGCCCCTTGTTCTAAAGATTCTAGAGAGTGAACATTATGTTTTTGTACTTAAGTGAAACAGTTGCCTGAAAATGTCACATTTCTTTTCCTGGCTACATTGAGTCTTGGACTATGTCTCTGTGAGGTCACACATCTTGATGAAAACTGAAAAATAAGATAGCCATCAAGATATTGATATAATCACAACATAAATGAAGAAATAAGCCTACAACTGTAATTAGAAAAGTTATACTTATTGACTTGTATCACAATATTATATTTACATAGTAAATTTACATAGTAAAGCCATTCCAACTGTTGCAGTATTGCACGGCCTCTAAAATTCATGCCCTTAAAGATAATGTGGCAACACGAGGAGAAATGTCTGTGTTTTAATATTTCACTAGGAAATCGGTATTCACTGTTACATAGTTTTATAGAAGAGAACTCTCCACAGAAAAGGGACAGAAAGAAAATATACCAAAGTAATAACTGTAGCTGTGTTAGGGTGGTAGCAATGAGTGCTTCTTTCTTGTCCCTAGTTATATTGCTCCTGTAACAGAAAAAGAAATTTACAAGTACAAAGAAAATGAATTCTATAATACAATAGAAAATACAATAATAAAAATAATTAATAAAAATAAAAATTAATAATAAAATAATAAATAAAAATTAATAAAAATAATTTAAATAATAAAATTTTCTACAATAGAAAATACTTTCTATAAAAGAAAGTATAGTAATCATCTGTTATTTGTGGCAGCCCCAAATCTTTTGAAAAACCACCCCACATTTTGACAGTTTACCACATTGTGAATTCTGTCTTCCCAAAGTAAATTCTAAAATTAAACATTTCTTAATCTCCCTAGCCTCTGAGTCTAGGGTAAGTTTCTAGAACTTAGTTGCATCTATTAGAAACTACCTGAAAAAGACAGGGTCCAGATATCCATTCTGCCAGCACAGTAGGCTTTGATGTCATTGTTCTGGGGACAAAAGTGGGAATAGTAGCTTATCAATTGCAACAAAAAGAGGTTCTGGGATTGGTGGTAACTTAGGTTAGAACCTGTTCCTCTAGCCTTTCCAGTGGTTACCTGGACTTTCTAATTTCCCTTAATAAATCCCTCTCATTTAAATGACCTGGGGTTGATTCTTTTGTCTACACCTAAGAATGCTAACAGATAGAAAAGGCTAACAAAATTGGAATTCACCTAAGAAAAGATGAATGAGGGGTGACACAAATAATGAGAAGATCACTCTGAACTTCAAAAGAACATTGTGATCAAACAAAAGATCTTTAAAATTTAAAAAGACTGTGTGGAAGAGACCTCACCATTGATCCAAATATGACATATGATGTGAGCAAAAAAGAAACCTCTGTTGTGTTAGGTCACTGAGATTTGGGCGTTAATTTACTACTGTGGCGTAACCTAGCCTAGCCTGATAAATACTATAAATGGTATCTAAAATGGGAGGTGTTTAATAATCAAATAAATATATAAATACAAAAGCTTTGTACAATTAGAGAACATTTTATCTAATAAAACTATATCAAATAAAGAATGGATTCAGGATTTGTTGTCATTTTGCATCAGGTAAAGATATCTGGGTTTATGTGAAAGCAACAACAACAAAATGTAACACATTATGAGAAACTCTAAATATTTAATGATTTTAAAAGCAAATAGGTTATGCTTTTCAGTTCTCACACTGTAAAAAGTATAATTTATGATGCATATTTCCTTAAAATAATCCTTCAAAAAAGCCATATGCAGTAATAAAAAGGCAAACCATATTACTTATTGTGAAATTCTTGATTGTCTGCAGAAAGGAGTGTTAGAAAATTGCTAACAGGATTTGTTGAAATTACTTCCAGCACAAGTAAAGATGTGAATCCTCCTCTGACTTGAACATATTCATCAATGTCTGCTTGCTTTTGCACTCTTTTCCTTTCCAAATGTCTGTCTTGGGCTGTACAACAGTAGTATTTTCTATGTAGTAGTAAATGACCTTTATTTCATAAAACATAGGAATTCTTTCACCTGAAATAGCCACTGACAAGGTTATTTTTTAGTTGTCCATTATAATCTGCACCACCCTGTCTGCACAAAGTGATCTGGGCCATTGAGCCAACACTAGCAGAATCATCATGATTTGTAGTGTGAATATTCCTGGTGTTCAGACACCCTAATACATGATCCTTTACTATATCTTTAAAATGGTAAAGGATTTTTGTTTTGTGTATAGCAGAGAAGATCAAATAAGGGAAAATGGGATTAAACTAGGAGACATTTCTATTGGGCACAAAGAATTTCTAGGCTGCCAGAATGAAAAAGAAAACCTGGAATGGATTATTGAGGGGGGAATGCCTGGTCTTTTGTCAGACATATCATTAAGAAAGACTGACTTTTCTTAAGGGCAGAAGACTAGGTCAGGTACTCTTTCACAGTCCTGTCTAGTTCTGTGGTTTTATGATCATAAAACTAATAGCACATCAGAATTCTCTTGTTTTCATTTATATCATTCATAGTCTCTCATATTTGCCATTGACTGGTGTTGCTGAGGGATGATCTATGCCCCTTCTCTGGCCAAGTGAAGACACACATGTACACCACAGAAGGATAGTCAAATAATTATTAACTCAAGCATTCCCACAGACAGATTCCAAACTGTCCAACTCTAGTAGGGGAAAGAAGTTCACCATTGCCCTCTTTATCAAACCGATTCATCTCTGAGCATAGTCCATGAGCATAGGCTTCAATGACCAGCCTTCGAGGTTGTTCCTCCATGGATGTTCCCTCAGCGATGGAAAGTGTTCTCATAGACACCTTGTCTATCATCATCCTCCACCCCCTTCTCTCCTACTCCTACTAGGCTTTCACTTCGTTTCCTCTCTATGTGGTCCCCACCTTCCTTCTCCAGCAGGGGCCCTTCACCAACCCTAGCAATCCTTTGTTCTCTTCCTATGACCTGGAAACCCTTTCAGTCCCTGCCATAGGCATGAGTCATAAACTTTCTTTGTTCTACTTTTTCCTGCTGCTGGATGAGAGAAGAGGGAAGATTTATATCCTTATGGTAGCGATGTGGTCAGAAGGTTATGGGCTGGCAAGATTTGTTTTCTCTTTCTCCCACCCACCCCATGCCATGCTTTGGCCTTCTCTTTTAAAAATTCAGACATCTTGCATCAGATTGTGAATCCTCTTCCAATGGCTCTCAACACATCCATATATGGGAGTCACATTCCCCTTGTTACTATAATTTAGGACCTTATTAGTCAAAAGAGTGCTACTTTTCTTGCAACCTCATATAACATTGCATGACTCTCTTTTATTAACTAGTCTTGGGACTAGCCATTGCCCTCTTCTTTCTTTCCTTTTTCTTTTTCTTTTTTTTTGAGAGAGTGCATGCACAAGAGCAGAGTGGTTGAGGGCAGGCCAGGGGGTGGGGGGAGCAGATAGAGAGGGATAGATAATTTAAAGCAGGCTCTGCACTCAGCCCAGAACCTGATGCAGGTCTCAGTCTCAAAACCCTGAGATCATGACCTAAGCCAAAATCAACAGTGGGATGTTTAACTGACTGAGCCAGCCAGGCACTCTGCCATTTGCCCTCTTCTAAGAGTTGAAGGCAAGGTAACCACACCACATGTGTAAGATATTATGTAAGTTGTGGAAGTCAGTAAACTGTGACTTTATGAGCTGTGAGTTACATCCAACCAATGGCCTGTTTTATAAGTAAAGTTTGATTGGGCACAGCCATACCCATTAACTTATCTATTGTTTAGGACTGCTTTTGCTCTACAGCAGCAAGGCTGAGTAGTTACAGCAGTGACCAACCACATGGTCGCAAAGCCTAGAATACTTACTATCTGGCTCCTTATAGAAAAGTGTGCCAACCCCTGATGTAGTGTATCACATCTAAAAAGAAGACAGTCTCAACTTAAAAGATTGCCCTTAGAGGCTGATTTCAGCCTCTAAGGTTTGGATAGTTTCTTCTTTTTCTTTTTTTCTTTGAATAGGAGATTTATACTTTCGAGAAGTTTATTTTTTATTTTTCTTTCCCTATATCCTGCATGCCTTCACTGTACTTAAAAGAGTTACCATATTCAAAATGACAGAATCCATCAAATGAACATTTGTCACTACCAGATATTTAACTTGGATGGGCAAGTTCATAAACTTAAAACCTTGGAGTGTCTCTGATTCCCCTCATCCCTCTATCCATATCCAGCTGGTCACCATGTTCCATTCCTACATTAGTCCCCCTTTCTATTCCAAGTACGCCATTTGAAGACCTTGTTTCTTACCTGAACTGTATCAATGGACTCCCCAATTAAATTATTTTAAATTAATTTAAATTAAATTAAATGATACTTAAGTTCCCAGCCCAAATTAAGGACCAACTAAAAGACAAATACAGACATCACACAAATGACAATCAAAAGATGACCTTTATCAGTAAGAGAGCTAATATTCATGGTTCATGCTACCTGCAGGGGGATGCATCCTAATATTGAGAACCCACAGCTAGACAGGCTTCTTACCCAAATCGCAGGCTCTATGGGTCACTGCAGAGCCCCTGTACAAGGCAGAGTGCAGCTCTTGGAATAATAATGGCATGGAAGAATAGGGTGGAACACATGTGCAGCAGGCAGGCCAACCTCCAAGATTAAGGAGGAGGGAGACAGGAGAGGAGCCTGCTGGCTCATGGCCAGCGCTGCTTGTGCCGGCAGTAAGTCTGACAAGTTCTGAGAGAAGTGAGTGATGAGGAGGAAAGACCAGGAAGGTTACCAAGAAGTCATAGGAAAGAAGATTCCCCTCCTCCAACATTCTCCAGATTTTTCTTCTCTTACTCCATTAAGCTTAACCATTAGCTAGTGGTGTGGCTGCCCCTGGAGACAAAGTTAACAATCTACCTGGGCAATCCTGGTCCTCAACTTTCAAAAGACCATTCCCCCAACACCCAACTATAGTTCTTCTGGGATGCTGGTGGGCAGTGTTTTCTTTTTAACTCTGGGAGGCTCTGAAATGAGTCAGAATAACACATTAATTAAATTAATTCTAAAATCTGCATCCAAGGCTAAAAATTCTTTCCATATTCTATTTCCCTTCCCAAAATATGTCCAACCACATTGTCTAACGTAGTTCATCAAAGGTTTGGCAGTGAGGTAAAATAACGACATAAATACATTTAAATCATAAAAATGTCATCAACAGATGAAGTCCCAAATGTAATCTTAACTGCCTTTTCTTATGGATTCTCCTGGGAGGAAACTGAAGTTAAAAATTAAATTCCATGCAAATTAGTCCAGAGATTTCAGAGGTCAAAAGAATTGAAGTGCAAATCATATTCTCTTGCACTTGTGAGTTAACTATCCAAAGAAATTAAGTCCAGACTTATCCTTTCTGGTTTCTTACTTCTGCCTACTCTCAGCTAGAAGGGTCTTTACTGTCACGTAGAGCTGAGGTGTCTTTGGCAGTTCCAACCCTGGCTGTCTTCTGTGGAATGGATATAGATCCTTTAGGGTGCATACTGACTGCGTGTCTGGGATGTCCTCTGTTTAGAGACTCCAAGACTTAACAGAACACCAACGACCATCAATCACAACACTGGCCCCCCAACCCGCCAAATCTAGAAAAACAACTGAATCTTGTTATCATAAATAAAATGATGTTTCTAGACCCCAGAGTTAGTGTTAACAAAGACCCTAACAGAGATTCAGTAGTAGTGGACAAAAGGAAGTGAGGTCAAGAAAATATTTTGGTTTAACCTCTTCATGATGCCAGTAAGTCTAGGTTAGTTATCTGAGATCCATAGTCTCTGAATTTATACTGAATCAGTGTCAATCTCCCATCTAGTAGTTAATTTTGACACTATGTATCTTCATATGGGAGGGGTGCTGGGGCTTTATGCAGCCTTCTTTCTAAGATAGTAGCATTTGGAAGTCCAATCTTGCAAAGTTAGAAACGTGCAAATAAACTCACTAGGTTTTATTTGACATGCCCTGCCTTTCTACATAGTCATAATCTCTAATTTTGCATTATCCCTTTAGCTCATGTTTCTGGCATCCCAATGCTAAAAGTAATTTTGAGCCTCATCAAAGGCTCCTAGTGGATCCTAGACTACAGAAGGTGCTTCTGTAACTCCTTGCTATTAAATTGCTTAGGACTATCAAATCTATCTAGGAAAGAGATTTTTGCCTGGTTGTCATATTTGATTCAGCTAAAGCATCACTCTTACCAGATTCCTGAACTACATTACTGTTGATGCTTCAGAGCTTATGTTTTTCATGGTCTTTGTGAATCAGTTCTTCTCCAGTGGGCTCCTTGATTCACTGTTTTGTCAACTTTTGTATATTCCAGGCTTTGAAAAGCATCTGTGTCTAGGACATCGATAACTGATGTACTAGTATATGCCTATACCGATTCATTCCCCTCTGCCATTACCCTACTACTTTTGCAGAGACTCAATTGTATTTCTAAAAGTTGAACCTACTTCTGAAATTGATTCCTTTCCTTTTCTAACACACATAGGGCTAGAATTGGGGGCCTTTCTTCATTTGTTTTCTCTTTGCCTTCTGGCCCCAAAAATAGTTTTTCTAATATATTCCTCTCGCATTTGATATGTATAGGCCTACCTTAGTGAAGGATATGAAATCAATACTTTTTAATGCTACCAGAAGCTATGCTGTTTAAACAAATCTTGACCACTTTTTCCTACCCATGTTGGATGACTATTATGTTGCTCTTCCTAAATATCTAGTCTGTCCACTAGTGCTTATTCTGTTTCTAGTATAGATTGGTTTAAATCCTAATGGCCAATATGATCATGTTTAGAAGTGGTCATCTTTGGGAGGTGATTAAGTATTGAGGGTGGAACTCTTGTGAATGAGCTTAGTTCCCTAACAAAAGAGGCCCCAGAGAGCTCACTTTCACCAGATGAGTTCAGAGTGAGAAGATGGCAGTCTATGAACCAAGAAGCAGGCTCTCACCACTTGGAAGATATTTTCCCATCAAATCAACATCCAGTCTGGGCCTGAACTCAGTTATTTCTGTCTGGCTTTCCATTTTTATTTCTCATCTCTGGTGTGCTTTCCCTTAGAATGCCAGTTCCATAAATTTCTCTGTAATGTGTCCTCAGGGTACAGGCAAGATCTTCTTGCCATCAGCATTAATTAATTGTCTGTCTCTGAATCAAACCATTATAACAATGATTTCAGTATATTGTGGTTTTCTTCCTAGTCTTCCCTTCTCAAATCTGTACAAATACTTTATGACCACTTGGTAGGACTACCTCAGTCTTCAAAAGATTGTTCTTCAGTGCTTTTACTGTGGATTCTTCATCTGCTCTTTTCAGAGGAACCTCTGAGTTCATTCATGAATTTGGTTTCTTGTGAGCAGGGAATCAGTGATCTTACCTCTTTTGTTTTTCTAATGGGCTCAGTCACTACTCCTGAACAAATAATAATTAAAAACATCTTTACCTTTTCTAATACCCTTTTTATGAACAATTAAACCCCAGTATACCTCCTATTCCTTTTGTATATATCCATCCTTATTGCCAAGAGCTCATGTTGACTTTTCTATATGTCTAGTCTATCCACTAAGTGTTCATTCTGTTTCTACTATAGATTGTTTTAAATCCTAATGGCCAATGAAATGATATTTGGAAGTGGTGATCTTTGGGAGGTGATTAAGGTAATGAGGGTGGAATTCTTCTGAATTTATAAAAAAGGCCCCAGAGAGCTCCCTTCCACCAGGTGAGATCAGAGTAAGAAGATGACAGTTTATGAATCAAGAAGTGGGCTCTCTCAGCAGACACCAGATTTGCCAGTGCCTTGATATTAGACTTCCCAGCTGCCAGAAATATATTTTTATAAGCCACCCAGCCAATGGTATTTTGTTATAGCAGGCTGAACAGATTAAGAGAGTTTCCTTTAAAAAGTTCACCCTCCAGGGGAGCCCGGGTGGCTTAATTAGTTAAGGATCCACCTCTTGGTTTTGACTCAGGTCCTGACCTCAGGGTCCTGGGATTAAGCCCTGAGTTGGGCTCCACACTGAATGTAGTCTGCTTGAGAAGGATTCTCTCCCTCGACCTCTGCCCCTCCCTCTGATCTCTCTTTCTCTCTCTTAAAAAAAAAAGTTCACCTTCCCTCCAGTAATCATCTTTTCATCCTTTATTTTGATTTCATTCTTCCACTTTCTTTGCTCTTATAGTCAGAATAAAGCATAACTTTCATATCACCCCAATTTCGCCTTGATTGCCTGAGGAAGCTTCATTGCTAGGGATGGAGGGCCCAGGCACAGGCCTTTGAGTTGTTTTTCTACCTCACCCCTTAAAATAGCACATTCTCCTTAATTTAAAATTTTCCATTCCTGTGTACATGTTTATTAACAAAGTTTAGCATCTTTTTATGGGTGAGATTTGCAATTTGGATCTCCAAAATCTACAGCCATGGTCAGGACTTGTGTAGTAAATCCAGAGCCACTTGAGGTTACATTAAGGAGCCCAATGTGGGACTCGATCCCAGGATCCTGGGATCATGACCTGAGTGGAAGGCAGTCGCTTAACCCAACTAAGCAACCCAGGCATCCCTTGGAGCTGATTTTTTAGTCTGTGGACAATCCACATGAATATTATTTGGGTTACAATTTTCTCTCTTGAGCTCAAAACAATATAAAGTATAGCAAAACTTGAGACAGCTGATCTGGCACTGCCTACCTAGAACCAACAATGATGATTTAAAGCCAGAACTTTTCCCACCATCCAAGCTATTGCCATTTCTTGCCTGGATCACTGCAGTGGATCCCAGTTCATCTCCCTGCCACCATTCTTGCTCCCTAATAGTCTATTTTCCATACAGCCAGAATGATTTTTTTTTAAGATTTTATTTATTTATTTGACAGAGAGAGAGAGAGAGATCACAAGTAGGCAGGGAGGCAGGCAGAGGGGAGGAGGAAGCAGGCTCCCTGCCAAACTCTCAATGTGGGGCTCGATCCCAGAACCTTGAGATCATGACCTGAGCTAAAGGCAGAGGCTTAACCCACTGAGCCACCCAGGTGCCCCAAGCCAGAATGATTTTTTAAAAACTTACATATGGTCAAAAAATATTATCAAGAAAGTGAAAAGACAACCCATAGAATGGGAGAACAGTTTTGTAAATCATATGTCTGATAAGGGCCAAGTGTTCTGAATATAAAAAGAGCTTTTACGATTCAATAATAAAAAGACCAATAACACAATATAAAAATGGGAAAAGGACTTAAATATTTCTTCAAAGAAGTATATAAACAGCCAATAAGTACATGAAATGACTCTCAACATTGTTAGTCACTAGGGAAGTGGCAAATCAAAACCACAGTGAGATACCTCTTCACACCCATTAGGATGGCTATAATCACAAAAACATAAAATAACAAGTGTTGGCAAGGATGTGGAGAAATTGGAATCCTCATACTTTGTTGGTTGGAATATAAAATTGCTCTTTCCCAGAACAGCCATTTTGGAAAAGAATTTGGTAGTTCCTCAAAAAGTTACACACAGAATTACCAAATGACCTAGCAGTTCAACCCTAGGTATATATACCCAAGAGAAATGAAATCATATATTCATACAAAAACTTCTATACAAGTGTTCATAGCAACATTATTCATAAAAGTCAAAAAAAGTGAAATAGCCCACCTGTCCTTTAGCAGATGAATGGATAGACAAAATGTGGTCTATACATACAATGGAATATTATTGTGTCACAAAAAAAGGAATGGAATACTGTTATATGCTACAACATAAATGACCTCAAAATATTATTCTAAGCAAAAGAAGCTAGGCACAATAGGCTGTATGACTCTATTTATGTAATGTTTGGAATAGGCAAATCCATAGAGATGAAAAGCAGATTATTGTTTGCCAAGGGCTGAGGAAAGGGGAAAGGAGACTAACTGCTAACAGGTACAAGGTTTCTTTTGGGGGTGACAAATGTTCTGGAATTAGTGGTAATGGTTGCACTCATTATGACATGCTAAAACCAATAAACTGTACAGTTAAAATGATAAAGTTTGTTATGTGAATTATATCTTAAATTTAAAAAAAAAAAACACTAGTTAGGGAAAAAAAAACACCTTAGATCATGATCTTCTACTGGTTAAACTCTTCAGTGACTTCCTATAGCACTCAGATAAAATTGAACCTTCTTAGTCCTGCAAGGCCCTATATGATGGGACCCCTGCCTACCTTTCTGTCTTTCTTTCCTTCTTTTTTAAAGATTTTGTTTACTTATTTGACAAAGATCACAAGTAGGCAGAGAGGAAGGCAGGGAGAGAGGAGGAAGCAGGCTCCCCACCAAGCAGAGAGCCCAATGCAGGGCTCAATCCCAAGACCCTGGGACCATGACCCAGGCCGAAGGCAGAGGCTTTAACCCACTGAGCCACCCAGGCACCCCCTTGCCTACTTTTTTTTATCTCATTCTCCATCACTTCCCTCAAAACCCATCCTCCATTTAGATTATAGTCCAGGTTCACTGGCCTCCCACTTCCAGCTCAGGTCTTTACACTTAATCTTCCTCCTTTGTAGGGTATTCTTTACCCAGCGCTTCTCATGGCCACCTCTCCCTTATCATGGAAGTCTCAGATTAATGTCACCTCCTCAGCAAGACTTCCCCCACCATCACTGTCTACCGTATTACCTTGTATTATTTTCTTCACAGCACTTATCACTACCTAAAATTATTTGTTTATATATAAATTCCCTGAGAGCAAAGATTTTGCTTGCCTAGTTCACTGCCATCACCCAAGTTCTAAGAATGATGCCTGACACAGAGTAGATGCTCAAAAAATATATTTTGAGTGAATGATTGGGATCTAATTTGTGTACATTGGAGATTTAGACATTTTGATGGTATTTGGGGGGGGGCTGTCAGAGCTTCACCTGATTTGAATGAGAACTCTAGAGACCCAGTGAGGCCATGTGTATAGTATCTAGGGTGGGGAATAAGAAACAGGAAGAGTGGAGAAATGCACCTTGTCATCATTTCCAAATTACCCAAAGACAAAATTTACAGAAATCATGATAAAACTGCCCAAAGTTTATGAAATCAGCTATAGAAATGTTGCAGTGTAATTCACCATTCTGTTTATTTCCTGCAAGGAGAGTTGGGGCACACATGCTTGATTTGGATGTGCTGGAAGAGATCAAAGGGAGGATGGCTATGAGGCAGCACAATGAGTGTCCCCGTGATTGCAGCTCAGCCCAGCCTCTAGTTCACGCTTTTATCCATGAAGGGGACAGTAATAAAGAACAGAGCCCCTGACCACAAAGCACATCCGGGAAGAGGGTAGGCCAGGAGAGAAGGATGGTCTGACAGCCCTTAAGAATGGAATTAAGGAGCAACCACAAATATGCTTGTATTGGGAGTGGGAGGGGTGTCAGGGTAGTGGGAAGCACAGAGCTGACATCAGGAGGGCAAGTGGGGATCATGAGAGCCAGGAAAACACCCGCTGAAGAAGATACCCTAAAGCTTCTGTGAAAGATCTGAGGCCTGGGATCTCCATATTTTGCTAGTTTAGACTGACCCACATGCTGCTGTTTCATCAGTATGACCTAGGGAAATGTGGTTACACATATAGCAGAGGACAGTGCTCCTATTTCCACTTTCAAACAAGGGACATACTCCATTTCTATCCTGAGATCATCTATGCATCATATATGACATAAAAGGAAGCAACATTGGAGGGAAAACCCACCTGTCACTGTAATATTTTTGTGAGTCTAATCATTAGGCAAAGGGAATTGCTTACCTCTAAACTAGGCCAGGTAGAAAAAGAATGTAAAGATAATTTAGATTTAGATTATGAAATGAGGAGAAAGGTTATTGAGACTGGAAAGAAAAGGCCTGGAGGGATGAGAAGGTGAGGTGGTGCAAGGAAATTAAAGGCCAGTTTAGGAATAATGGGAAAATGGGAAGAATAGACTTTTAAACTTGGAAAGGCTTTCTCTAACATTTGCTTGAGCAATTACATATTAAGTATTGAAAATAAGTGAAAGTGATTTTTAGAAAGTTTAAATAAAAGAAAAGCAGAACATGACATGGCCCAGCTTGCCCAGACACACTTGAGGTAATTTCTTTCTTTTTTTTTTTTAATTTTTTTTTAAGATTTTATTTATTTATTAGTTTATTAGTTAGAGAGAGAGAGAGAGAGCATGAGCACAGGCAGACAGAGAGGTAGGCAGAGGCAGAGGGAGAAGCTGGCTCCCTGCCGAGCAAGGAGCCCGATGTGGGACTCGATCCCAGGATGCTGGGATCATGACCTGAGCCAAAGGCAGCCGCTTAACCAACTGAGCCACCCAGGTGTCCCCACACTGAGGTAATTTCTAAGGATGTTTTAGATTGTGAATTAAATGCATTTCAGGCTATAAGAAAGAACGTTGTGCTGGCTTGTACAGATTTGGATTTCTAGAACAGCCTATTAGGTGGCCTCCACTTTCAAGCCGTCTTGCACACCCCATTGCCTAACTAATCTGCCTGAAAAAGCCTTTAATCACTGTAAAACCTTCAGCACCTTCCCATGTCTTACTAAATCCACCCTGAGCTCTGCCTGGCCCTTTGGCCCACCCTAGCTGTTCAATCTTCCTTCTTAGTTCTCTCCAGCACACAACCCTCTCTCAGACCTGTCTCTCCACTTGTTTTGCTTCTGGACCTTTGCCCACAATGCTGCCTTGTCTGAAATGTATGCTGTCTCTTGTCTGCCTAACCAAATGACATCCTTCTGTCAAGGTCAAGCTTCTATTTCAATTCCATCATGGGTCTTTCTAGATTGTCCCTTTCTCTGAACTCCTAAAACGCAATTGCTCAATTATATACTGCCATATATTAGCCCTTACACTTACATGTTAGCACCAGGAACTGGAGGAAAGAGAAGAGAGAAATCAATAACAGAGAAGTGTGAAATTCTTGTTTTAGATTCTGATTTGGAGGTGGGTGTTTGGCAGAGGATGGACGAGGTACAGCAAAGTGGTCCCAGAAGCCTTTGGTACAGGAAAGGAAGCAGGGACAGTTGTAATGAGCATCCTGCTTTCCATATCACTTGGCAATAACACCTTAAATTTTAAGTTCAGCATCATGAGGAATAAGAAACTCAACATGTGAATGCTCTAGATGACGAAAGTTTATCATGCACATTATTGGATCCCATTCCAGACCTACTGAATCAGCACCTCTGAGAGTGGGGCCCAGCATTCTCTGTTTTAATAGCATTCTAGGCAGTTCTGATGCACAATAATGTTTAGAAAACCAGTGCTTTAGAGCATAAAAACTTAAACGTTACTCACTATATAAAACTAGTTCTTTAATATATGACATACTTCCTTGCCTTCTGGAATAGAACAGGCTAAACACAAAACACTCCTTTTTTGTGGGACCAGAGTCACCATGATGATCATCACTTCTTGCCCAGTGCCATTGTAATAGGCAGCACACCAGACAGAACACCCAGTCACCGTGCTGCCGAGGCCACGGGGCACCAGGTCACCTCACTGGAGCAACTTACTGCAAGTGCTATCCGAATCCATCATTTTCATAAAGCTTGGGGCTTTATGAAAACAATATAGACCAGTTGAAATTGACTGAATCACAATATAAAAGAACACAGTTCACTAATTATGTCCACAGCAAAGAGTACAATGAATATCCTGCAGAGTTCTGTGTGCCCCATTCCCATGTCTCTTTACTGAAGAACTGGTAGAAATTCTTCAGCAATTCCTGGGAATTCCATTCTCAACTGTATTTGACTCAGTATCAAGGCTTTACTGATCTTCCTCCAAGTAATACTCTTCTTTCTACAGACCAGTTTGCCCAGGAAAAGCTCCTTCCTTAGAAGTCATTAAAAATTCTCAAACTCTACATCTGCAATTACTCAAAGTTAAGATTTTTACTAAGATATCTCCCCAGATGATGGCTCTGTGGGTTTAACATTCCTCGGCTACATTATGCTGACCTACTATCAGCTTCTTACTGCCAGGGAACAGCAGCTTTTCCCTATGCACAGTTTTGTATCTATCTCTCACCAGAATCTCTGTGCTCTGTCCCCACGAAGGCTTTCAGTGAGATTTACATCCAGATTAGTTCCTTTTGGGAAAAAGTAACTTCCAGTTGAGTCCAAACTGAACAAGATTTCCTTGGATCTGAAGGTAGCTGCATATGAAAATTTGACAGCTACTGCCAAGATGCCTCTCAGAGGTGTTTACCAGTGTTCCCCAGAAAATGTCGTGTGCCTGTTTCCCCACACCCTCACTGGCAGAGACAGAAATATCTTTTTCCTGTGGATACCTTGGTGTCCTATAACATCTTCACATAGTAGTCACCATTAGAAGAACTTCAATCATCTCTCTTCAGATGCTGACTCTTCCTCTCATATGCAGTTTTCTTTTTCTATTTAATTCAAAGAATTGAATTGAAAACTTACTTTGAAACTAGTTCTCACAACTATAAAATCACAGAGCTTACAGTTTTGCTATGATATTTCTAATGACTTCTGTTCTTTTTCTTTTTGAAGATGAGTCAAGAGTTTTAAAATCAGAAGGAAAAGAAAATTTTACATGATCTAGCATCTATTTGTATAATAGACTTTGGAGTTTTGTTATTATTTATCTCCATATTCTAAGACATCTTTTAATTTCCATTCATAGAAAAGCATTGCCATTTATTAGGAGTCAAAGTCTTCCTTACCCAGTACTGTCCTATTATCCATTTCTAGGACAGCTGAAGTTCAAAAGTTAATCACTAATGCAGGATTTTAATAATAGAAGAAACTGGTTTGGGAGGGGGGAGAGTATATGGGACCTTTCTGTACTTCCTGCTTAATTTTTCTGTAAACCTGAAACTACTCTATAAAATAGAGTCCATTAATTTCTTTAAAGTAAAAAGCATAATAGGCTATATAACAAAGTGCTGTTTTTATAACTGAAGAAATGCATGCACAGAAAACAACATAACACATTTTACAAAAGCAGATGCAAAGAGAAGACACTCATTTAATATGTTACAATGATGGTCTTTGTGGGGAGTGATAATAGAAGTGGAGTATGGCAAGAAAATGAAATAAACAAAAGGAGACAGAGATATTGCATGAACCAATGATGATAACATGCCATGAATTGAATATGATCAAATCTGACCTATGAACTTGAAATCTTAAAAAAAAAAAAGTAGTGGTTCTTAACTTGGGCAGGGAGGTAGAATTTAGAGAAATTTTAAAAGAACACACATGCTTCAGCCCCATTTCAGACCCAACTGCATCAGAAACTCCAGACTCAGAGCATGTACATTTTGCAAAAGTTCCTTTATTAGCCAGGACACATTTAGTTACAAAACCCCAATTCAAATAAGTATAAGCAATAAAAGGAACTGTATTGGTTCACATGGCTTGGAAGTCTGAGGAGTAGTAGCTTCAGGCACAGATGGATCCAGGAGCTCAAGCTATCCAATCAGGCTGTCACTCACTGCTGCCTGTCTCCATCTCCATCTCCCCTCTTCTGACAGGTTTTCTTTCCTTGTGATAGGGAAGCTTTTTATTGACACTTCTGGTCATGTGGAATGAGAAAGGAGAAGTAGAAAAATTGAACACTGCAACTGACAAGGGCCATGCAAAGTGGAGTAGGAGTTCCCTAACAGAAGGGTTAGGCTAAGCACACCAAATGAAGTAATTATCATATCTTCCCAGGAATTTAATTCAGAATAAGTCATACACTCCCTTGTAGGGTGACATCACAAGATCCCTTGTAGGGATCTTCATGGCAAAAGAAAACAAAATCACTAAAGCATTTTCCAGGTTTCCCATCCTGGTCTCTTGGCTCACTTGAGCTCAGCTGCCATGTTCAGTCTAGTTTTGAACACACCATCATGTTCAGTCACACCTTCCCCTGTTCCAGGAACACAAACACATTCATCCAAACTTGCTATGCATCTGGCTTACAACTCTCCTGGATAGGTTTAGAATACAAAATAAAGATATTTAGGGCACATAGGTGTTCAACAATATAGATGATGAGTCTAAGATGGGGAAAAACTGGGTAAGTTAACTTATCCCAGGTCACAGCATGCAAAACTGACAGAATTCGAACTCAGGTTTTATACCTCCAAATCTTATGCTCTGTCAAAGGCACAACATTGCACAGGTAGTATTTTTTTTTAAAGATTTTATTTATTTATTTGACAGACAAAGATCACAAGTAGGCAGAGAGGCAGGCAGAGACAGAGAGGGAAGCAGGCTCCCTGCCGAGCAGAGAGCCCGATGCGGGGCTCGATCCCAGGACCCTGAGATCATGACCTGAGCCGAAGGCAGAGGATTAACCCACTGAGCCACCCAGGTGCCCCTGCACAGGTAGTATTAATAATAAAAATGGGATGCCTAGCTGGCTCAGTCAGAAGAGCATGTGACTCCTGATCTTGGTGTCAAGAGTTTGAGCCCCACGTTGCCTGCAGAAATTACTTAAATAAATAAATAAATAACTTTAAATAGTAATAATATGTGGCTAGAAAGGCATGACCTAGTTACAGCTGCTGTGGAAGAAAGAAAGAACATATTTTGGTGGAAAACTAGCTGTCAATGCCACAACAATTTGGTAAACTTAACCATTTTTTTTAAACAATTAACCATTTAAACAAACCATGTTTGCTCCAAATCCTACGCCCCTGTACTCTCACCCTGCAAAGACCAATTTGTCATAAAAGTTAGGAAACTTAAACTTCTAGGCCTCTCATTTGCATGGACTTTTCTGAAGCCCTGTTAGGAGCCTGTATGAGTTAGCAATTTCTGTACAACAAATTACTCCAAAACTTATTATCAGCTTAAAATAATAACCTTATTATCTCACACAATTCTGGAGAGTCTGAAATCTGGGAATAGCTTCTCTGAGTGGCTCTTCTCCAAAGGGTTCTGTGACAGTTCTCATGGCATAGTAGCTGAGTTCCCCCAGAATGAAAACAATATGATCTGAGATAAAGGGGTCCAAGTCATAATGTCCTTTATAACCTAGCCTCCAAAGTGACATCACTTCTGCTGAATTCTGTTGGTCTCAGAGACCAACCCCAATACAATATGAGAGAGGAGTTACACCAGGGCATGAATACTGGGAGACAAGGAAAACAGGTGGGCGGTGGGAATCTTCATGTATAAAGCTGGCTATCAACAGGCCCCAGTAATGTGTTCACATGTTTTTTGTAGCATTGACAAAAGTAAATTTTCTTTATGTTCTTTGTCTTATTGAGTCCTCCCCGATTGTATTAGCATATAGCACCACAAAACATGAATCCTTTTCTTATATGACCTTGCCTGAATCTTTAAAATCATTTTAGAACATGGTGAGTCTATTCCACAACTAAAACCATTATAGCTAAATTCTGAAGGGATGAAGGACTTTTTCAAAGTGTGTTTGTTTTCATGACTGTTAATATTATATAGTTGTGCACTGCTGATTTGTTATCAATGCTAGATAAAAAGTTAGGAGATCTGGGTGTCAATCTACATTCTATCTCTAACAAACTGGGTGATCTTCCTTTATATAATGCAGTCTGCTCTCAGAATTGGCTTTGTCAATACCAGTGGTTGCATTAACTAATCTATACAGGTAGTTCCAGACAGTTCTTTAAAAGTCTGTGATTAATGCTAGGTCTCTCTATGCTACACATTTCTCATCCATAATATGGGGATGACAATATCTACTTCACAGAGGTATAGTGATGGTTAAATGAGACAGCCTATGTAAAGTATCCCAAATATCCTAGCAAGCAGTGCATGCTCAGTAAAGATTAGCCATTCTTACTCTTTTATGCCTGAAAATTAACAACCTCAGGAAGCCCATTTTGAATAGTTTTATAGTATTATAGTAACTTGTAATTTCAGTTTTCATCTCAGATGACTCTGCAAGCTTTTATAAGTGACTAAAAGATAATATGAAGTAATATTGGTTGGTTCCAGGTTGTGGAACAACTGGAACTCTCATATGTTTATTGATGGGAGTATAAACTAGTATAATGACTTAGGTAAAATATTCAATAATATATCCACTTAACCTAAACTTATACATATCTTATGACCCAGAAAATCCTCTCCTGCTAAACTCAACATACGTTAGTGCTATGTCCACCAAAAGATATATGTGAGAATATTCATTATAGCTTTATTGATAATATTCAAACTAAAAACACCCAAATGTCTTTCAACAGTAGAATGGAAAAGTAAAGCATATTCATACAATAGGATGAATATAGCAATGAAAAGAACAAATCTCACCAACGTGATATTGAGTAAAAGCCAAATATGTAAAATGAATACTTCATGATCCTAATACTTAGAGTTCAAAATCAGGCAAACAAAACTGTGGTAATGGAGGTCAGAAGAATGATTATCTTTGAATAAATATTGATCAGAAGAGAGGGCAAAGCAAGTTTTCTGGGGTGCTGGAATTGTTCTACCTATTAATCTGAGTAGTGGTTTCACAGGTGTGTACATATGTCAAAAATCAGTCAAGCTTTAGATTTAAGACTTACACGTCTTATTGTAAGTTGCACCTCAATAAAACATTTTTTAAGTTGGTAATAGTATAAAGAAATACATTGCTGATATCACTGATGTAGGAAAAGAGGCTTGACCATGATTTAGATTTATGCAGTTCTGTTTCATTTTAGCTAAATTTTGACAATTATGGTCCTAGGTAGTAATTAATGAATAATTATTACTCTCCTATCATATACTACCTTATTAACTGTGTCAATTGTCCACTCATTCCCCAAATATTTAAGTGCCAGATGCTCTGCTACATGGTGAGATCATTAACAATGAACAAAATAGACATAGCTCTTACCTCCACAGGGCTAGGTGTTTTGGGAAAGAGAAATAAATTAGAAGTTAAGATTGCAGAGAGAGAGCGGAGTGCAGAGGGATGTGCACAAGAATACTTCCCCAAAGCCATTGCCTGGGAAAATGAGAGACTGATTTTTGTGAGTTTTTGCAACCAGGGGGCTCAAAGACAGAAGTTTGAGAGGTGGGTGAGCTAGGCTGGGATAGAGACCTGAGGGTGCTGCCCTACTCCTGGAGAGAAGGCAGACAAGCAACCCAGGACAGATGGTGTGATCTGAGGATCACCTAAGGTCAATGGAGAGAGTATTCGTTGTTTTTGGAGTGCATCTATGAGGGGTGGCATTTGCAGAGACACCTCTCTGGTGACAAAAGAGCCAATGGGCACCATTTACCTTCCCTGCCCCTCAGCACAGGCACAGAGACACCTGCTGAGGGGAGCTAACCCAGACACTGTTTAGCCTGTTTGCTCCAAATCCTACGCCTCTGCACTCTGATGCCATTCTCACGAAACCTGTATCCATCCTAGCACAAACAGACCTTCCCCTAGAAGACAGGGCCCTCCACAGCACATTCCTCAAGTTTGAGGTTTTTGTTGTTTTGCTTTTTTTTTTTTTTTAAGATTTAATTATTTATTTGACAGAGAGAGATCACAAGTAGGCAGAGAGGCAGGCAGAGAGAGGGGGAAGCAGGTTAATCACAGGACCCTGAGACCATGACCTGAACCAAAGGCAGAGGCTTAACCCACTGAGCCACCTAGGCGCCCTCAAGTTTGAAGTTTTAAAAGTCAGCAGGCTTGGCTGGAATAGAGCCCAAAGTGTACTATGCTGCTTCAGGCAGGCAAAGACAGACAGTGTGAAAACAGAGATCTGAAAAACGCCTGGGACACAGGAGGGGGAAATTATTAACTCTTCTGGGAGGGCTTCCCTGACAGCAGCAAGCACAGAGACCCCTCCCTGGATACAATGGAATTGGTTGGCACCATTTCCCTCCCCCATGCCTCAGCGTAAACCAGCTGCAGTAAATAGCACAGCACCAACACTGGCTCCCTTACCTGCTTACACAAGTCCCTCCCTCCTGCACTCTGCTGCTACTGCTTTTCTCAGGCAAGTATGCCTGGGGCCCAGTGCAGCGGGCCTCTTCCACAATAGACCAACAGAAATCGCTGCATGCACCATGTCTACCCACCAGAACTGGGTGGTAGTTCTGCAAGCTTCAGTTCTAGTGCAAGTAGCATCAGGTCTCATTTAACAAGCAGACCAGAGCACACCTAGTTAAATCTTGCCACGTTCTGACCAAGGACGTGGTCACTTCCCAGTACAGACAAGGAGAGCCTCTGCAGACAACTGACCTGAGGGATAGAGTAACAAAAACACAACAGCAGAGTGCAGGCAACACATACCAGAGAAACTCTCTGAAGCCTCAGGTCCAAGACACTGTATGATCTCTTCTTCATCAAGCCATTACTCTCAAAAGCAGGTAACACGGAGAAAAAGATAGAGACCTAGACAAAATGCCAAGATGGAGGAATTAATCCCAAAAGAAAGAACAAGAAAAAGGTCATGGCCAGGGATCTAATCAAAACAGTTATAAGTAATATGCCTGATGAAGAATTTAAAATAACAATCATAAGGATCCTGCTCCTTAGGAGGACCCAAATACATCAAATAGTTAATAATAAGCATAAAAGAACTAATTGATATTATTGCACTAATAGTAGGGGACTTTAACACCCCACTTACAGCAATGGACAGAACATTTAAGCAGAAAATCAACAAGGAAAAAATGGCTCTGAGTGACACACTGGACCAGATGGACTTAACAGATATATTCAGAACATTTCATCCTAAAGTAGCAGAGTACATATTCTTTTCAAGTGCACATGGGACATTATCCAGCATAGATCACACACTAAGTTACAAATCAGACCTCAACAAATACAAAAAGATGAAGATCATACCATACATTTTTTTCTGCCCATAACATTATAAACTTGAAATCAACCAGTAGAAAAAATTGGAAAGACCACAAATACCTGAAGGTTAAACAACATGCTACTAAAGAATGAATGGGTCAGCCACTGCCATGAATAGCATGGGGAGGCCTGCATCAGCATGAAGCGTTGAGTTTGACCAATGCTTCAAATGGTGGTTTGCCAAGAAGTTTTAAGAGGTTGTCTCCAAAGACCCGTACACCAACCCCTTCAAGCACTATCAGCAGTATTCAGAAAGCAATAAAGGAGAAGACTCCCACTTAAGGATTGGAATTCATGGGCCATGGCAAAGAAGAGTCCAAAAGCTCTTCTTGACTTTGACACTCAGCTTGACAGTCACTCCTCCAGTCAGGAAATTGAGGACACTAGATTTCATCAATTAAGACTGTGAAAAAAGTCATCAATTTGATGAGTTAAGGAGGGAGGAGGTTTCTCTCCTCCTTCATTTCCTCTCACTTGTGAAAGATGATGAACCATCACTCTGCTTTGAGATGATTTCTCACTTGCTCTGGCATCCTTGCAAGAACTCCATGTGCTAAAAACTAAATGATTCCTTGGGATTATGGTTGCAGTACTTGGTCTGGGATCAGCTTTAAATATCCTTTGTATGTAAATACTGATATACTTGTCAGAATGATTAGGGTTGCCTGACCTCTTGAGTTTTGTTGTGAAGGACATTAAGTATATTGGGGGGGTATAATTCATGGAAGCAATTAATTACGACCATTCTTTTCTCTCAGGGAGCTAAGGTTCTGAAAAGGGATCCCAGCCCAATAATTTTAATCAATGCTTGGGAGCATAGTTTTATTTTTATATAATAACTTTTAAGATTGCTGGTGGATAGGGTCAGCCAAGAGGAAGAAGCTTAAACAGACAGTTCCCTGCCTTAAGAAGAGGTGTCACATTTCTAATTAAGTTGTGAAAGTTTGAAGAATGTTGCAGTACATACATTTCAGAACTCATAGTGTAGGTTAGGAAATAAAATCCTTGGAGTAACAATGGAGGAAAATGCTAAATTGCAAAGATTTGCTCTTGCCAGCTTTCAGATCAAGTCAGTTAATTAAGCCAACCTCCATTATCGTAAAAATAGCCAAAATGCTGCATCTGGTTAAATGGAAGAAGAGTTTGTTTTATTTGCCTCTGTACCCACCCTGTCCTGTGATATCTGTAATCACGAAGATGGAATAAACTGTAACATTTAGTTACCAAAAAAAAAAAGGAATGAATGGGTCAACCAAGGAATTGAAGAAGAAATTAAAAAACACACGAAACCAAACGACAGTGAAAACATGACAGTCCAAAATCTTTGGGATGCAGCAAAAACAGTCATAAGGAGGAAGTATGTAGTAATCCAGGCCTACCTAAAGGAACTAGAAAAAGAACAACAAATGAAGCACAAAACCAGTAGCAGAAGAAAAATAATAACGATTAGAGCAGAAATAGATGATCTAGAAACTAAAAAACAAAATGAACAGCAACAACAAAAACCCAGTAGGATAAATCAATGACACCAGGAGTTGGTTCTTCAAAAAAATGAATAAAATTGATAAACCTCTAGCCAGACTTAACAAAACGAGAGAGAGAGAGAGAAGAGAAAGGACCCAAATAAATAAAATCACAAATGAGAGAGGAGAAATCATAACCAACTACACAGAAATACAAACAATTATAAGAGAATATTAAGGAAAATTTATGCCAACAAATTGGACAATATGGAAGAAATGGATAAATTCCCAGAAACACATAAACTACCAAAACTGAAATAGGAAGAAATAGAAAACTTGAACAGACTGATAACCAGCAAAGAAATTGAATCAGTAATCAAAAATCTCCCAACAGGGACGCCTGGGTGGCTCAGTTGGTTAAGCGGCTGCCTTCGGCTCAGGTCATGATCCCAGCGTCCTGGGATCGAGTCCCGCATCGGGCTCCTTGCTCGGCAGTGAGCCTGCTTCTCCCTCTGCCTCTGCCTGTGCTTGCTCTCGCTCTCTCTCTCTCTCTGACAAATAAATAAATAAAATCTTTAAAAAAAAAAAAAAATCTCCCAACAAACAAAAGTCCAGGGCCAGATGGCTTCACAGGATAATTCTACAAAATATTTAAAGAGAGTTAATACCTTTCCTTTTCAAACTATTCCAAAAAATAGAAATGGATGGAAAACTTCCAAATTCATTCTATGAGGCCAGCATTACCCTGATTTCAAAACCAGACAAAGATTCCACTAAAAAAGAGAACTACAGGGAAAGAAGGGAGGGAGGGAGGGAGGGAAAGAGGAAGGAACAAAGGAACGAACAAACTGTAGGCCAATATCCCTGATGAACATAGATGCAAAAATTCTCTACAATGTACTGGTAAATGAAATCCAGCAGTACATTAAAAAAAATCATTCACCATGATCAAGTGGGATTTATTTCTGGGCTGCAAGTGTGGTTCAATATTCACAGATCAATCAATCAATGTGATATACCACATTAATAAAAGAAAGGATAAGAGCCATCTGATCCTCTCAATAAATGCAGATAAGCTTTTGACAAAGTACAACATCCATTCATGATAAAAAACCATCAACAAAGTGAGGATAGAGGGAACATACCTCAACATCATAGAGGCCATATATGAAAAACTCATAGCTAATATTATCCTCAATGGGGAAAAACTGAAAGCTTTTCATCTATGGTCAGGAACAAGACAGGGACGTCCACTCTCACCACTATTATTTAACATAGACTGGAAGTCTTAGCCTCAGCAATCAGACATTAAAATTAAATTAAAAAAGCATCCAGACTGTCAAGGAAGAAGTCAAACTTTCACTCTTTGCAG
Organism: Taxidea taxus jeffersonii; assembly: GCA_003697995.1. NCBI lineage: Eukaryota > Metazoa > Chordata > Mammalia > Carnivora > Mustelidae > Taxidea > Taxidea taxus. The sequence goes on along the minus strand of ML100843.1, from coordinate 38,412 downwards.
ATGACATGATACTTTATTTAGAAAACCCAAAAGACTCACTAAAAAATTGCTAGAACTGATGCATGAATTCAGTAAAATCACAGGATGCAAAATCAATATACAGAAATCTGTTGCATTTCTATACACAAATAATGAAACATCAGAAGGAGAAATCAAGGCCTGGATCCCATTTACAATTATACCAAAACCCATAAGATACCTAAGGATAAACCCAACCAGAGAGATAGAAAATCTGTACTCTCAAAACTGTAAAAACATTGATGAAAGCAATTGAAGATGAGACCAAGAAATGGGAAAACATTCCATGTTATGGATTGGAAGAACAAATATTATTAAAATATCTATACTACCCAAAGCAATCTACACATTTAATGCAATCCCTGGCAAAATACCACCAGTTCTCACAGAACTAGAACAAACAATCCTAAAATTTGTATGAAATCACAAAAGACCCCAAATAGCCAAAGCAATCTTAAAAAAGAAAAGCAAAGCTGGAGGCATCACTTTCAGACTTCAAGTTATATTACAAAGCTGTAGGTACCAAAACAGTCTGGTAGCGTCACAAACACAGACACACAGATCAATGGAACAGAGTAGAAAACCCAGAAATGAACCCGAAACTATATGATCAATTAATCTTTGACAAAACAGGAAAGAGTATCCAATGGGAAAAAGACAGTCTCTTCAATAAAAGGTGTTGGAAAACTGGACAGCAACATGCAAAAGAATGAAACTGGACCACTTTCTTACACTATACACAAAAATACATTCAGAATGGATAAAAGACCTAAATGTGAGACCTAAAACCATAAAAATCCTAGAGGAGAACACAGGCAGTAACTTCTTTGACATCAACCATAGCAACTTCTTACAAGATATGTCTTCTGAGGCAAGGGAAACAAAAGCAAAAATGAACTATTGGGACTTCATTAAGATTAAAAGCTTCTTCACAGTGAAGGAAACAACTAAAATAAAAGGCAACCAATGGAATGGGAGAAGATATTTGCAAATAACATATCTGATAAAGGGTTAGTATCAAAAATATATATAAAGAACTGGGGTACCTGGGTGGCCCAGTGGGTTAAGCCTCTGCCTTCAGCTCGGGTCATGGTCTCAGGGTCCTGGGATCGAGCCCCACATTGGACTGTCTGCTTGGCAGGGAGCCTGCTTCCCCCTCTCTCTCTGCCTGCCTCTCTGCCTACTTGTGATCTCTCTATCTCTGTCAAATAAATATATAAAATCTTTTAAAAATATGTATATATATATAAAGAACTTATAAAGTGGAACACTCCAAAACCAAATAATCCAGTTTAAAAATGGGCAGAAGACAAGAATAGACATTTTTTCCAAAGAAGACACACATGTGGCTAACAGACACATGAAAAGATGCTCAACATCATTCATCATCAGGGAAATACAAATCAAAACCACAATGAGATGCCACCTCACTCCTGTCAGAATGGCTAAAATTAACAACACAGGAAACAATAGGTATTGGTGAGGATGTGGAGAAAGGGGACACCTTTTGCACTGTTGGTGGGAATGCAAACTGGTGCAGTCACTGTAGAAAACAGTATGGATGTTCCTCAAAAAGTTAAAAATAGGGACCTCTGGGTGGCTCACTTGGTTAAGCATCTGCCTTCGATTCAGGTCATGATCCCAGGATCCTGGGATCAAGTCCTGCATTGGGCTCCTTGTTGAGCAGAGAGCCTGCTTCTGCCTCTACCTGCTGCTCCCCCTGCTTGTGCATGCTCGCTCACTTGGTCTCTCACAAATAAATAAAATCTTAAAAAAAAAAACCAAAACAAGTTAAAAACAGAACTACTCTACTACCCAGCAATTACACTACCAAGTAGTTATCCAAAGGATAAAAAAATACTGATTCAAAGGGATGCATGCACCCCAAGGTTTACATCAGCATTATCAACAATAGCCAAATTACGGAAAGACCCCAAATGTCCATCGACTGTTGAATGAATAAAGAAGAGGTGGAGTATGGCTGACATATTACTCAGGCATAAAAAAGACTATTAGAAATTCTTAAAGGTTTAGGATCTTCTTTAGAAGAATTAGGCTGCGTCTCAGCTTATTGTATATTCAGGAACCCACATTTTCACATCTAGGGTATGGGTTAGGGTTGGGGTAGGGTTAGGTGTAGAGTTAGGGTAAGGGTATGTGCCTGGTATCCAGCAGTTCAAGATTTCTCCTGAGAATAAAACTCTAGATTTCTGCTGGGGTTAGCATATACATGGCAGTCATCCACCAAGCTAAGGCAAGGAAGGGTTATGTGGCTAAATACTCTTTAAAAAAAAAAGTTACAATTTCATGTCACAGATGTATTATGGGGAAGTAGAATATACTTCCCTGCTATTGGGGAATGAAGTAGAGGCAGTAACAACCAGAGGGAAAATACTTGCTGAGGAAAATAATATCTAAGCTGAAATTAGTTCCTTTAGAGTGGAAATAGCACACTGTCCAACAAGATAAAGATTGCATGGCATAGTCTAGGACCTGAGAGAAGTTCATTATGTCTACCTAAAGTGTGTTGGAGAGGGAGCAAGGAGTGCAATAAATAATGCTAGAGAAGCCAACCCAGGGAAAGCCCTACAAACCCTATGAAAATAGTAAAGATTTTATTATGTGCATAGGGAAAAGACATGACTTGACATGTGTTCTAGACATAATATTCTATCTCCAGTGTGACAGATGAACTAGAGGGAGGCAAGACTGCAGGAAGAGAGACAGCTTGGGAGGCTGTTGCAGTAAACTGGCTAGAGATGATGGTGTCTAAAACTAAGGCAGTAGAGATGAAATGAGAGATATTTAGAGAAGTAGAAACAATGGGACTTGAAGATTGTCTGGCTAAGCAAAGCAGAGTGAAAAGTGAAGGCTGACACCTAGTTTCTGGCTTAAGCAACTCTGTTGGCAGTGATGCCATTCCCCAGGATAGGGAATATAATAAGGAGTACTATTTTGCTAGTTTGCTGGTTCGAGGGATTTTGAGGAGGTGAGAGGAGGAAGCTAATGAGTTCTGTTTTGTCTATCCTGTGTTTAAAGTGCTTATGAGACAATGACGGAGAGATATTCAGAATGCAGTTGGTGCTTAGGAGACATAACTGTCCTGAAGAAATAAATTTGGAGGTCAGCACCGTAGCAAGATTAACTAAAGCCAGGAAGTAGAGACAATCTAAAATCACCCCTAAACAATATGTAGAGTAGAAAGATCAACAGATACCATATACAACACTGAGAAATACTCACCTTTAAATGATAAGCAGAAGAGAAAGAAGGTCCCTCAAAGAATACTGAGGAGAAACAAAGGAGAAGAAAGAAACCAGAAGATCGTGTGTACAGAAGCTAAAGGAAGGAGGGTTTTTTCCCACAAAAGCGGCAGTTGGGCAACAGGGTCAAATGTTGCCAAGAGATTACATCAGGGAAGTCTTGGTGATCTTAACAAGAGTAGTAGCAGAGGAGGTAGCTGCCAAATTTCAGTGGTTGAGGACTGAATGGGAGGTGAGGTGGTTATTTCTGATTCTCAAATATCCACCCCCTTTTCCAAAACTGGAGAATCCTCTTCCTCTGACTATTGACTAGAGTACTAGTTTTAGACAACAACAGTACACGCTCACTAGTTTAAGTAGAAAGAAATTTATTCCAGGGTTTTGGTTAGTTTATAGGACATCTGGGAAGGCTAAGACACCAAGCTTGGTTATCGAACGGTCACTGGCAAAACAGCCAGGAAAAAGCCCAACTACACCATGGGAACTTTCCAACAGATATGTTCTTGCTGTCGACACCTGATGCTTGATACCCATGAATCAGGCTCTGGTCACTAGAATCTCTACAACAGCCGCAGTAGAAAAAACAAAAGCCTCTATGATCTGCACTTGCCAGAACTGTCACCTCGGCCCTGTGATGCTCACTTCTGTCTGCCAAGCCTGGCAGGGGCACATCTGCCTGGCAGAAAGCGTGGGTAACCCATGCTGCACTTCATGGGAGTCTTGAAAACATACTCTTTAGCTTTCTATCTCCTAAAACCCAGAAAGGCATGCTACAATGGATCGGAAAGGTGTAGAATGAGAAAATTGGTAGTGTTTTTCACTGTCCATCCCTTTGGCTATTCAGCATCAATTCATCTTTCTCCCCAAACTTCAAATTACAAACCACAAATTGCAACAACATATAGATTCCTGAAGTTTTTCCATTGCTTTTGCCCCTGGGCATGGTAGTAGAAGGAGGCAAAGGATACTCTAGGTTCTAGATCTGCTCCCCCTTGCCTTCATTGTATGGTAGAAACCCTATTTCCCCTTTAAAATCTTAAATACTCCAGCCAGTACATGTCATCCCCCTCACCTTGTTCAGGAAGCACGAGGAATCCAAATAGACCAGGTGTCAGTCTCCACCTCCACTTCACTATAAGCACTTTTTTTTCCTGATGGACTCCTCCCTTCCTTGGATAGTAAGACTATTAGACCATCAAAGCTGAAAGTTGTAGGGATAGAGGGAAAAATTTTGAGAATGGGTCATTAGGTTTATTAGCAGGAGATATCACTCTTACTTCACATCCATTGTTTTCTGACCCTATGTATTATGGCCATGAGAGATATATACTTAGTGCCTCCTGACTGACAGCTTTACAGCCTCACAGCTGGTATGCTCATTGGGTCTCCCCAAGGACTGTCTGCCTTTCTAAAAGCCCACCCACTTTTGGGTGATGGGATACATGGTAAGATCAGTGAATCTCAGTAGCATAAGCCCAACACTTTACTTCATTCATCAATAAACAAATCCTCTGGTCAGAAGCAGTGGTTAATAAAATACCATGACAGGGTCACCTGGGTGGCTCAGTGGTTAAAGCCTCTGCCTTCGGCTCAGGTCATGATCCCAGGGTCCTGGGATCGAGCCCCACATTGGGAGCCTGCTTCCCTTCCTCTCCCTGCCTGCCTCTCTGCCTACTTGTGGTCTGTCAAATAAATAAATAAAATCTTTAAAAAAATAAAAATAAAAATAAAATAAAATGCCATGACAATGAATTAGGTACATAATAGGACTATAGGTAATGATGCAGGTAAAATTTTGGCATGCAGGGAAACTCAACCTAAATTTATAGTAAATACATACTTCCAGTGAGGAGAATTGCTGCCCTCTCCATGAAGGAAGAACCCTAGTTGTTAAACTGCCACTAGATGGTTGTTTGGTATCCCAGAGCTGAGGGCAAGATCAGGACCCAGCTGTTGATCACTACAGCAGGTATGTTAGGCGCTCAGGAGTAATAGTAGCCAAGTCAGTTCCAGCACTGGGGGGAGGAGGGAGGTAACATTGAACCTAGGAATAATCTCCTTCCTTGCCACTACAAAGACTTTTTAAAAGAGCCTGTTGAACAAACACATAGATGCCTGGGAAAAGGCAAGTTTTCGAATATTGCCCATCTCCTCTGTAGGAGTCCCTGACAAGCATCCATGTGGGACACAGTTCTCAGTCTGCACACAATCTGAAGATGTCCATCTATGCATTTCGTTCCCCATATCTCTTTGTTACAATCTTTCAACCTTGTTTTTTCCATGATCTGACTAGCTCTTCGCATGAATCAATATAGATCCACACCTCAGAAGATGTCCTTCCAAACAAAATAGACCATAATACATTCCTTCCAAAACTTGCATGAATGCATCTGAAAACCTTGAGGATGATTTCATTTTCCCCGTGAAGAAGAGGTAAAGTCACCTGCTAAAACTGAGGGAAGAAAGTGACAGAGTCAGAGATTTGAGGAATGCAGAAATATTAAAATACCCACACATGAGAGAGAGGCAACTTGGAAAACGAGGAAATGATGTGGAGACAGTTTTAAAGAAGTCAGACTACATGATTATGTGATTTTCCTCCAGAAGCAGTACTCTAAGCCACTAAAAGCAAAACCACCACAATGGACAAATACAGCATGTTTCTTGCAACCTCAAGACTTCATTCATCTGCATTTAAAAATAATTGCTAGCTCAAAATTAATATACTGGTAATTGTAGCTAAATCAGGGTTATTATTTAGATATTATATTTGTTAATATGATCCTTTGTCCAAGATATAAGAATAATATATTAAAAAGTATTATTTGGGATAATCATCTTAAAATCTATAAAATCAAGTAATAACAATCGTTGTCTCTGAGAAGGGGGATTAGGGGACTGGAAGACAAGAATGGAGGGAGATATACTTTTCACTCCATACCCTTTTGTAGCTTTTGAATTTTACATCTGTATATAAAAATACCTATACAATCTCTTGATGTATCCAGCTTCACTTGATAAAAGTACGTTTCTCTGAGAGGACAGGGATCTCTGCAACTGCAGCCTTCTGCCCATTGGTCTACTCTATGCCAAATGGCATCCAGAGATGGTTTTCTTTTCTGTGTGTGTGTGTGTGTGTGTGTGTGTGTGTGTGTGTGTTTAAAGGTTTTATTTATTTATTTGACAGAGACAGAGATCACAAGTAGGCAGAGAGGCAGGCAAAGAGAGGGGGGGAAGCAGGCTCCCCACTGAGCAAAGAGCCTGATGCGGGGCTCATTCCCAGGACCCTGAGATCATGACCTGAGCCGAAGGCAGAGGCTTAACCCACTGAGCCACCCAGGCGCCCCCAGAGATGGTTTTCTAAGCTATTTCTCAATATCAGCTAACCAGAAGGGTTTTTTTCCAAAATCTTTGTGATGGGAATAAATATTTTGTCATGTATTCACTCATTCACTTGTCTATGTAGTCAAACAATTTTTATCAAAGCTTGTGTGTTTTCTAAAAACCCCTATAGGATATGTTCTAGGAAACACAGAGCTACAAAGAGAAAGCCTCTAGTTAGTTGCCTCAGTCTTTTTGAATGGGGCATTGTGTAAGCGAGGAGTGATCTCCACCCTCCAGTTATTTACAGACAGATATATAGGAAAGTCCTCAATAGAACAGGATGCTATAAAAGCTGTCTGTGACAAATGTTGTGCTATAGGAGTGAAGAAACAATTCATCCTGGGCATATCAGGAAAGGTTTCACAGGGGAAAAAACAACACATATCTGAACTAGATTGTGAACAATGATTAGAATTTTAGAGAAGAAAAAGAGATGGAAAGTGTATTTCAGACTGAGGGAGAAGCTTGAGCACAGGCATAAAAACACCAGTATGTGTGGCAAATTTGGGAAAACGGTCACCATCTAGTGAAATACGAATACAGTGTGCATGGAAATACTTACAGGAGCAGGACGCCTAAAGGAACAGAAAGGTTATGTTACCTGAGACATGAACTGGAAGCCATGGAAAGTTTGTGAAAAAGAACAAGTTTCCTTCATGTTTTAGGAAGACATTATATTTAGGCAGTGTGATAACCTAAAACTCACAGGCTTTGATTTTAAGCTGACTAAACTTGAATCTTATCTTGTACTCACTAGAAGTGTCATTTGGGGCAAGTCACTTAACTGCTCTATTTTCAGTTTCATCATATCAGACCAGAGTTGATGAATGAGCAAAGCATACTTGCATGACACGTAGCAGAGGTTAAATAAATTGTAGGTGCTGTTGTTGTTGTTATTATTATTATTATTTTAAAGATTTATTTACTTATTTGAGAGAGAGGACATGACAAGTCAGGGGAGGGACAGAGGGAAAGGGAGAATCTCAAGCAGACTCCCTGTTGAGTGTGGAGCCATGTGGAGCCTAACCCCACGACTCTCGAGACCATGACCGGAGCCAATATCAGGAGTCGGACACATAACCAGCAGATCCGCCCAGGTGCCCAGTATTATTACATTTATGGCACTTTGGAAGGTATACTCGCAAGGTAGAATATTGAATATATGGGCTAGTTCAGGGACTGAAATGGCATCTAGGTGAGGTGATGAGAGCCCCCAAATAAACAATGACTGTAGAAACAGAAATGGCTGAACATAAGATATTGGCATCTAGTGGGCAGAGCCAAGGATCCTACAATGTATAAAACAGTCATGTTTCACATAAACATGTTTCATATAATCATTTTCATATAAAAAATGAAGATTTTAGGCCCAAAGTTCAGTAGTACTGAGGGTGGAGAAACCTTATATTAATGGATAGAGATCAAAGAACAGGTTGAATGACCTTTCCTCATTTTTTAAAAAATATAAACTATTTAAAACATATTTAAACCATGATAAACATCCACATACTTATTACTAAAATTTAAGAAATATTGATAACAAGGTTCATCGACATCAAGGAGAAAGAGGTGGAGCCATGAGTCTGAATAATTCTTGAGAATTCTTGAGAAACACTGTAGCCCTCTATGACAAAGAATCAGCTGTATCTGATGGAAGGGTACTTAAACATCTTCAGGTAAAGGTCCTTTGCTCCCCCTTCATGGAACTTTAAAATGGAAAGTTTCTGAAAGGAATAATTTGTTAAGAGTAAGAATTTTCTCTTTGGCTCATTAAGCAATATTAACAAATATCATTAAGATAGCATAGTATCTGGAAAAGAAAGAAAAATTGCAGTATGCTATGAAGAAAACTTTCAGTAAGTGAAGTGTGACATTTCAGGGGGACTTTGCTTAAATGGAATCAGACAGAGAACCTAATCTAGTTTTACAAGACCCTCATAGTTCCATCAAAATATGACATTGGGGAAGGATTCAGTCTTAGCATAGGCAGGACCCCAAGTCTGTATATTTCCATTACACATGTGAATCCTCCCTTAAAGTGCCACAAACATAAATGATTAAAAATAACTGATTCCTTCAGGCTTTTAGTGAACATTAATGTTTGTGAGATAAGTAGAGAAATACAGACAAGGCAGGTCCAACAGGCTTATGCCCCAGCAAAGGGACTGCTCCTGTAATCAGGCCAATTCAGATTCATACCACAACAAATTTATAAGAATGACAGCAAATTCACAAGAGTATTTCTTGGGCAGGTATGAAATCTACACATGCCAAGGATCCATCGTTTAACTATTACATCATTGTACTTACAATGGCTCCCTTCTTTGATCCATGCCTGCCTACCCACTCAAATCTTGTTATATTTACATGTGTATATAGGAGATATGCATTTTTTAAAGATTTATTTATTCATTAATTTAGAGAGCGAGCACAGGGAGGAGGAGCAAAGGGAGAGAGAAACTTAAGCAGACTCTGTGCTGAGCTCAGAGCCCCATGCAGGGCTCAATCCCATGACCCTGAGATCAGGACAACAGCTGAAACCAAGAGTTGGACGCACAAGCGACTGTGCCACCCAGGCTCCCCTAGGACATACATTTAAAGATTTTATTTATTTATTTGACAGACAGAGATTACAAGTAGACAGAGAGGCAGGCAGAGAGAGAGAAGGCAGGCTCCTTGCTGAGCAGAGAGCCTGATGCGGGGCTCGATCCCAGGACCCTGGGATTGTGACCTGAGCAGAAGGCAGAGGCTTTAACCCACTGAGCCACCCAAGTGCCCCAGGACATGCCTTTTTAATTCAAAAGAATCCAGCTGCCTTATGCAGAATTTTATGTGGATTGTGATGTCTGTGATTTAACATGCTCATGTAAAGCTCTAAAGTTGTGTTTGTTCACTACACACTACATTTTTTTATTATGCTCAGTTAGCCAATACATCATTAGTTTTTGATGTAGTATTCAACAATTCATTAGTTTATTACATTTTTTGAAGATTTTATTCGTTTATTTATTTTTAGAGAGAGAGTACAAGAAAGAGCAAGAGGAGGATCAGAAGGAGAGGGAAAGGGAGGAGGAAAGAGTCTCAAGAAGATTCTGGGCTGAGCGGAACCCTTCTCAGGACTTAATCCCAGGACCATGAGATCATGACCTGAGATGAAACCAAGAGTTGGATGCTTAACTGACTGTGCAGCCCAGGCGCCCCAAGGATACATATGTTCATTGAGCATGTAAAACGTGGCTAGTCTTAATAGAGATATACTGCAAATGTAAAAAATTTCAAGGACTCACTTAAAAAAGAAAGAGAAAATATCTCATTAATTGTATTACATTGATTACACATTAAAATTATAGTACCTTGGATATCTTGGGTTGAATAAAATATATTATTAAAATCAATTTTCCTTTTTATTTTTTAATTTTTTTAATTTTTAATTTATTTGACAGAGAGAGATCACAAGTAGGCAGAGCAGCAGGCAGAGAAAGAGGGGGAAGCAGGCTCCCTGCTGAGCAGAGAGCCCGATGCCGGGCTCAATCCCAGGACCCTGAGATCATGACCTGAGCCGAAGGCAGAGGCTTTAACCCACTGAGCCACCCAGGCACCCTCTTTTTCCTTTTTAAGTGTAGCTCCTAGAAAACTTAAAATTAAATATGTGACTTGCATTATATTTCTGTTGAATGGGGCTAACCTACAGCTTACCCTTACACATCTAGCCATTTTTAGGGATAGATACATGCTAATTCAGACATACTGCTAATATAATAGGCATGGTATGGAACCAGACATTTGGACACCAGTTTTCCAGAGAAATAGCTTTAGACTGTACACTCAATAAAAGGCACTGTGTTAGATTACACTGTGCTAGTGGCACCTGAGTGGCTTAGTCGGTTAAATGTTTGCCTTCAGCTCAGGTCATGATCTCAGGATCCTGGGATACAGCCCTACATCAGGCTCTCTGCTCAGCAGAAAACCTGCTTCCCCTTCTCCCTCTGCTGCAGGTGCCCCAACAATACATATGTTCACTGAGCATGTAAAACATGGCTAGTCTGCTTGTGCACTCCCTCCTGTCAAATAAAAAAATACAATCTTAAAAAAAAAAAAAAAAA
>ML100843.1:0-27244 GCA_003697995.1 Taxidea taxus jeffersonii | reverse complement strand
AAAAAAAAAAAAAAAAAGAATACACTGTGCTAGAGAAGGAGTTGTCCTATTCATGATAGAGGTTTTGCCAAGGAAGGAGTAGCTGTAGTCCTACTTCCTTGAGACTGGAACTGATGCAATCAATTATGAAAGGTATTACTTTTGAATATGTACATATATGTGATCCCTGGGCACAGAAGGAATAAGTCTAAGCATTCTTTTTTTTTTTTTAAGATTTTATTTATTTACTTACTTATTAGAGAGAGAGAGAGTGCGAGCAAGCACAGGCAGACAGAGTGGCAGGCAGAGGCAGAGGGGGAAGCAGCCTCCCTGCCAAGCAAGGAGCCCAATGTGGGACTCGATCCCAGGACGCTGGGATGATGACCTGAGCCGAAGGCAGCCGCTTAACCAACTGAGCCACCCAGGCGTCCCAAGTCTAAGCATTCTTAAGGCAAGAGTTATACTTGGTTAGACAATTTTTTGGTAGGTAAATAATTACATGTAGGAAAAGAAAGCTACAATATCTGTTTCCTCAAAATTCATTATGTCCAAATTCCATGCTGAAAGGTATTTAAAAATGATTGGGAAGGGGCGCCTGGGTGGCTCAGTTGGTTAAGCAACTGCCTTCGGCTCGGGTCATGATCTCAGGGTCCTGGAATCGAGCCCCGCATCGGGCTCCCTCCTCACTGGGGAGCCTGCTTCTCCCTCTCTCTCTACTGTTCTGCCTGCTTGTGTCTCTCGCTCTCTCTGTCAAATAAATAAATAAAAATCTTAAAAAAAAATGGTTGGGAAATAATGTGTCAGAAAAGCATTTCAGTCAAGGATAGATGTATTCTAATACATCTATTATCTATTGCTGCATAACAATATTACTATAAATTTAGTGGCTTAAAACAACACACATTTATTATCTTTGTTTTGTGGGGTTAATATTAGAATACAGTTTAACTGGGTCCTCTGCAAGATGCAATCAAGGTATTGGCTACAGCTGAATTTTCACCCAAGATTTGACTGGGGAGGGATCTACTTCTAGACTTATGTGGTTATTGGCAGCATCTAGTTCCTTTCAGGATGTCAGACTAAGATCTTCAGTTTCTTGCTAGCTGCTGGCTAAAAGCTGCCCTCCATTTCTTACTCTGTGATTTTTTCCTTAGGGAAGCTCACAACACAGCAGCTTGCAAGAAAATTCTTCAGTAAGATGTTACAACCTTAGTAAGTAATCACACACCAAGTACATCCCATCACTGTTACTGTGTTCTACCTGTTAGAAGCAAGTTACAGATCCCACCCATACTCAAGGGAAGGGGATTACGAAGGGCACGAATACCAGGAGGTAGAGATCATAGGGCCTCCTTATAGTCTGCCCTATGCAATAGGGAACTGGCTTAGAGATAAAAACTAGGAAGAGGTTATCACAGTGGTGCCCAAAGGATGTCAGGACCATTTTAGTTAATATGTTTCAAATGATCTGGGAGAGAGAAATAATTTCATTTATTTCCAATGAAAATAATTTTCCAGATAGTGCCTGTCACTGGGAACAAGTAAAGAAAGACTGGTAAATGGAATCACAAGCAGCAACAGTAGCAGCATCATTGGCAGGCAGTATGTGGACTTATATCTGAGAACCAAGACACAGAAGCAATAATTGGAATAGTCTTGGTAGAGTCTCAGAGCAAGACAAGGTGGCTCCCTTCATGAGTGTCAAGTAATGCTGCCCAGAGAAGTTAGCAACAGTGGAGGAAAACATGCTGGTCAGACCCACAGCAAGAGAAAAGTGGGTGCATGGTGAGATTCAAAAACACTTTCCAGTGAAAGGCCAGACAAGATAGACTTTGTGACTGCTTTAAAAGAGACAGAAAGAGGAGCACCTGGGTGGCTCAGATGATTAAGCATCAGATTCATGATTTCAGCTCAGGTCATGATCTTGGGATTGTGAGATCAAGCCCCACATTGGACTCCACATAGGGCCTGAAGCCTGCTTATAATTCTCTCTCTGCCCCTCCCCCCACTGCTCATGTACATTCTCTTTCAGAAAAAAAAAATTAAAAATTAATAAAAGAGACAGAAAGATAAAAAGATTTGTATCTGACTCAGTAAGGCAGGGGTATTTGATGTGTACAAGTTGACGAGGCCATAGTATGTGGCTTACAAAGCTCAGAAAAGATAACCAATTGATTAGTTTCTTGCTGACTAATTATAGACTCACTTCTTTTTTTTTAGATTTTATTTATTTATTTGAGAGAGAGGGAGAGAGAGAGAGAGAACAAGTGGAGAAGGGGCAGAGGGAGAAGCAGGCTCCCTCCTGAGCAGAGAGCTCGATGTGGGGCTCAATCCCTGGACCCTGGGATCATGACCTGACCTAAAGGCAGATGCTTAACCTTAACCGATGGAGCCACCCAGGTACCCTTAGACTCACTTTTTTAAAAAAATTAACATATAATGTATTATTTGCCCCAGGGGTACAGGTCTGTGAATCCTCAGGCTTACACATTTCACAGCACTCACCATATCACATACCCTCCCTAGTGTCCATAACCCAGCCACCCTAGACTCACTTTTTTTTTTTTTAAGATTTTATTTATTTATTTGTTAGAGAGAGAGAGAGCACAGGCAGACAGAGTGGCAGGCAGAGGCAGAGGGAGAAGCAGGCTCCCTGCCAAGCAAGAAGCCCAATGTGGGACTTGATCCCAGGAGGCTGGGATCATGACCTGTGCCAAAGGCAGCTGCTCAACCAACTGAGCCACCCAGGCGTCCCCTAGACTCACTTTAATACTGAAATTCTCATACACTAAACTCCACTGTGTTTTGGTATCTACCCTCATTTGTTTTCAACAAATATTTGTTGAGCAGTTTTTGTGCTAGGAAATGCTCTAGGGACTTGGAATACAATGTGAAAAAACAAACAGGTAAGGTCTCTGCTGTCAGAGAGTTTATAATAATGGGAAAGATGGACATTGGATGAATAATTACATAAATAACCATATAGTTATTTTTGGTGACTGTTATAAAGAACAAGAATAGAGCACTTTGAGAAAAGTATAACAGGGGAATCCAATCTAGCCTGTAAGATCAGGATTAAAAGAAAAGTGACATTCAAGCTGAGATCTGAGGAAGAGTTTCCCACCAAGAGGTAGTAAAAGAACAAGGAAGCAGAGGAAACAGCATTAAGAAGGTCCTGAGTTGGAAAGGAGTTTGAGGGCTATGGAAGGAGGAAGGAGGTCTATATAGCTGGGGGCATGGTGAACAAGAGCTCAAAATGACTGACAATTATATAGGACCTGGAAAATCATGTTAGGGATTTTAAAATTTTATCACAAGGGCAATTAGAAGCCACTTAAAGATTTTAAACAGAGAAATGACTGCTATGGTAACCCCTCTACCCAATTCATATATAGAATCCTAACCCTCAAAGATGATGGTATTAGGAGGTGGGGACTTTGGGAGATGATTAGGTCATGAGCCCTCCTGAATAGGATTAGTACCTACAGAAAAGAGATTCCAGAGAGATCCCTAGCCCTCAACCCTGTGAGGGCATAGTGAGAAGGTGCAGACTATGAACTAGGAAGAAGTTCTTTACCAGAAGGCCTTGATCTTGGACTTTGAGGCCTCCAGAACTGTGAGCAATAAATTTCTGTTGTTTATAAACTAACCAGTCTGAGGTATTTTGTCACAGCGCCAGAGCAGGCCAAGACAAATAACATACTGTGATTTCTCATTAAACTGTCACTCTCATAGCTGTTGAGGATTGGACTGGAGAAGAGGCAAGTGTGAATAGCGAATAGCCAGTGAAGATTTTCAGTCATCCAGAGAGACACTTGTTGGCTTGGACTAGGGCAATGACCATGAAGAAGGAGAGATGTAGACAAATTCAACAAGTATTTTGAAAGTAGAAAGGTCACTGATTGGATATGAAGTACCCTTCACAAAGAGATGGGATTTTCAAGCATGACAACCAGGTTTCTAGCATGAGCAACTGGATAGATAGAGTTACCATTTACTGATAAAAAGAACAACTAAATGGGAATAGATTTGTGGAGAAGTTCAAGAGGCTTCAGTTAAAAGATACAAGATGGTCCTTTCTTTTGCCTGTGGTGGTGGTGGTAATATTTTTTTTTTGTTTTCTTTAAATTTAAGTTAGTTAACATATCATGTATTATTAACTTCAGGGTAGAATTTAGTGATTCATCAGTTGCATAAAACACCCAGTGTTTATTACATCAAATGCTCTCCTTAATGCCCATTAGCCCATTATGCCATTTTTAAAAGACTGTACTGTTTAGGTAACAACTGAAATACTTGATTTTTGCTTTTTCAATTCAAAATATGACTTAACAGTTAGGAGGTAGGAGGAGCCTGGGTGGCTCAATTGGTTAAGCGGCTGCCTTCGGCTCAGGTCATGATCTCCGTGTCCTGGGATCCTGTCCCACATCGGGCTCCTTGCTCGGCAGGGAGCCTGCTTCTCTCTCTGTCTCTGCCTGCCACTCTGTCTGCCTGTGCTCACTCTCTCTGACAAATAAATAAATAAAATCTTAAAAAAAACAAAAACAATTAGGAGGTAGAGTACATCTGCTACAGAAGTAGACTATGATGTTACAGAGAAATCGTTGGACTTTTTCTACCATTTATTTCTGAATGGAAATGCAAATGACACTCTTTAGTTTGGCAATGTTCTCCATAATCAACTCTGGCAAGTTAGTACTAAGCGAATGAAGTATCCGTAGTTACCCTTACTGATGCAATAGCTACCCAGAAGGTAAAACCTTTCAAACTAGGACCAAACAATTCTTTTAGAGTTTGTAGAACACAAATTAAAATCATGAGGACCAAACATTGCTCTTTTAAATATAATAAAAGACTATTTCTGAGCTCCTGTCCAATTATCTGAGGATAGCAAGTATTTATTTCTCTCTCAAAAAAAAAAAAAATAAAGCTTATTCTGCCAATATTATTAATAGGTTTCACTGTGATACCCATGGTAGGTGGTGACCATATCGTGAATCTATCTTCTGTATTAACATTTTATAAAATTGATTCATTCAAGTATATTTTGCTTTTCCGTGAGAGGGTTGGCCTCTCGAGCCAAATATTGTGAGGGTGTTAGAAGTTGCGCTATGTCAGGGTGACTCTGTGGCTCCGTCTGTTAAGTGTCTGCCTTCAGCTCAGGTCCTGATCCCAGCACCTGGGATCTAGCATCTGGGCTCCCTGCTCACTGGGAATTCTGCTTCTCTCACTTCCTCTGCCCCTCCCCCTGCTTGTGCTCTCTTTCTCTTGGATAAATAAATAAAATCTTAAAAAAAAAAAAAAGAAATTTAAAATACTTAAAAAACAACAACAAAAAAGAAATGGCACTAGGTCTTATCCAACTTTGAGCCATGGTAGATATTCAATTCATGTTTGCTGGATAAAGAAAGGAATGTTTATAGTACGTATTGTAAAACATAGTTAAGAATAATAATGGCTGTAAAAATGCAGAAATATGACAAGTGAATTCAGTATAGATAAGTGTTAAGAGAAATGCACTGGAAGAAAATAATTCAGATCACACCAACAAAATATTGGGTTCTGGGCTACCAAAATACAACCCTCCCCCAAAAAAAATCTAGAACAAATACAACTTTTTTTTACAGAAAGTATCTATTCTATGTTCTCTGTAGGATTGTAGCTTAATGCAATGAACTGTAAAGAGAGACTATATCCACCATAATTTAGAAATGTTGTTTTCAGCTATCAAAGACAAGCAGATATTGACCATGAAAAGATAAGGAATTTCTTTTTTTTTTTAAGATTTTATTTATTTATTTGACAGACAGCGATCACAAGTAGGCAGAGAAGCAGGCAGAGAGAGAGGAGGAAGCAGGCTCCCCGCCGAGCAGAGACCCAATGCGGGGCTCAATCCCAGGACCCTGGGATCATGACCTGAGCTCACGGCAGAGGCTTTAACCCACTGAGCCACCCAGGCACCCCAAGATAAGGAATTTCTTATATGAAAAAATATATATCAAAAATCAGTGAATGAAGAGATAAACATTTACAATTAGGCTTACACAAATAGAAAATGGATTTATCTTTAATACACCTATCACTTTGAAAACTCCTATTCTATAAAAGATAACAATTACTTTAAACAGTCATTCATAACAGTGAGGGTTGGGGAATATTCCATAAACCATAACTTCAAACCATAAACCAACTTTCATAACCGTAATTTCATTTTAATGAAATTGCAAATCTCTGATGCCTGTTTCACTTATTATCATTTTTTCCCATAGTTTGATTTCTTTAGCATAGGTAAATGATCCACCACAGGGCATTTTAATTTTTATTGTGCAATGATTTGTAAACTGTGGATCATGTCCACTTTAAATGTAAGAAACACCAGTGATGACTCTCAGGAAACCAGTGCTGAGTGGCTCTTTCCTATGGTGCTAAGGTTTATAGCCCAACATGTTTTGTTTTGTTTTTAAGTCTTTGAAAGACTAAGATTGAGTTGCAAAAGGATTAATGCACCACCTGCTTGTCAACCTTAGTTTCAGAAACTGTTGTTTTATTTATAGGGAAACTTAAAGTTTGGGGAGATCTCGGAGGAAGATTTAATTTTTTCTTGATAACTCCCTACTGTTTAATTTTCTTTATGTATTTTTACCATGTGCATTATTTATTACATTACAATAACCACAAACCACAACTTAAAGAAAACATAAAACATAGCTATAATTTTAAAAGGTACATAAATAGGGGTTTTTTGTATCTGCCTTGGAGATAGTGCTTTCCCCAAAGGTCCATAGAACTTGCCTATATTCCTTTAAAAAAAAAAAAAAAGATCTTATTTATTTACTTGAGAGAGTGCCCGCAAGAGAACAAGCTTTAGCAGGGAGAAGGGTGGAGGGAGAGGGAGACAAGTAGACTCCCCACTGAACCAGGAGCCCAGAAGAGGGGCACTGCTCCATCCCAGGATTGATCCTGGGATCACGACCTGAGCTGAATGCAGACACTTAACCGACTGAGCCACCCAGGAACCCCCTAATATTCTTACTATAAAATTCTCTATTGTATTCTGTAAAAACAAAGCCGAGTGTCTACATAATCACTAAGAACAAGTTAATTTTCTGTATTCCCAGGGTCATGGTATCAAGAATAAGCTGGACTCTTCAACATTCAGATCTCATTTTAATTAGATATTTTGATCACACCCCAAGAAACTTTTTGTTAAAGCTGCTAATGAGAAACAAAATGGGCTAAATTGAGTTTGTCTCATTTCTTAGCCTCCAAGCTCCAATGAATGTGCCATGAACAGTGAAAATGCCTTTTTTTTTTTTTTTTTAGAAAAAGAGCAGAGAGCTGGACAAGTATTGGAGGGATGTTTTTAGGCTCTGAGGTTAAGGTGCTAGGAAACAAAGCAGGCACAACTCACTTGGAGTCCAGCGTCCAAATTCAACCCAGAAATGAAACCCAGATAAATTGACTAATGTTATCTGTACTCATGTGTGGCTCAATTGTACTGGTAAATTAACTTATTTTGAATAGTGGGCAAAGAGATCTAGTTCACCTTCTTTCCTTTCTTGGTGAGGAAGGCCCACTCAGGGAACTGAAGACTGGCTCTGAAATTGTTCTGGAGAAATCCGATCAGAGTCTCAGACCTCTACGTTCATCAAAATCCAGTAAAAGCATTTTCTTTCTCCTTCAGTTCTATGTTGGTTCAGAGAAATGGAACCAGTTATGGGGAATTTAAAAAGAGCTTGCTAACAAAGCCATTGGTTTTCCTTTAAGACTTTTCAACATGCATTTAACTTGATGTTTTGTGTAACAAAATTCAGGGGTTGGAAAATTTCCCAGGATAATCTACACTAGAATACATAACCTCTGCACATAGTCCACATATCTCTCCAATTCCCCTCAATATTTCATATTTGTGGTTTTCAGTTAGGATGGGATGGGTTTGACCTGTGTACTCTTAGTTTGGAAAATCTCCCAAGGTGATTTGAATATAATAGGTCTGCACCTGCCCACCCCTGATGTACACTTGATACACACACACACACACACATCTGGGTCTATATCATTATGTCAGATTTTACTCTATTCCATTATAGTGCCTTCTCATAGTAGACAAGTCATCCACCAATTGAACGGATTTTATCAAGCTTATTTTTCTTGGGTTATATTAGGAAAACAGGGGCGCCTGTGTGGCTCAGTTGGTTAAGCATCTGCCTGTAGCTCAGGTCATGATCTTGGAGTCCAGGGATCAAGCCCCACATTGGGCCCCCCACTCAGCAGTGAGTCTGCATCTCCCTCTCTGATCTCTCTGGTTCTCAGTCTCTCTCAAATAAGTAAATAAAAATCTTAAAAACGAAACTACTATGTTAGGAAAACAGTAGTCATATTCTTAAAATTGCATATGGTCTCCCACCCTGAGAACCACTGTTCTATTCAGTTCTTCTGCTAACAGCATCCTTTTCCTAAAGATATTCCTCACACCTTTATGATGGCAAAATTCCAATTCATAGTAATGTAATATGACATTACAAAAGATTGCTCAAATACATTTTGAGTGAGTTTCTACATAATTATAATGTCTCCATAATATATTGTGGAATTTGCTGCCATTTATTGATCGACATTGCCACTACCTTTATGGTTCTGGCTTCCAAAAAACTGACTCACTTTTCACAAAATTGCATTTAGCATTGGAAGGCACCAGTTGTCTTTGGACAGCAATGACGGGGCCTAAAATTAAAATTATAATTCTCTACTGATGCAGCCATGGAATAAAACAAAATGTTCATATTTTATTTAAAATAAGCATCTTTACTAAAATTATTCCACAACATTTATTATTTAAAAATATTTCAAGGCGACTTTTAAAAGTAAAGAGATTTAGCACCTTTATTAATAAACCCAGAGGCAGCTACCCCAGGAGGTCTGTGCTGGGTCCAGAGTGCAAAAGCCTTGTAGCTAGGCTCTTGAGGAGGCCCACTTGAACTCTGCTACTTTAATTTTGAATTCTTTCTTGATGTTTCTTACCTCCTTTATGAATTCTAATTTATTTTGGTCTTTCATTTTTTATATTATTTTCTTCATGCATTTTAACCTCATTTTGAACTACTATAGTGCTTTGGACCTGCTTTCTCGAACATGTCTTTCGAGTATGCTTTTATTGCCTCTATGGATGTCATTATACACTTTATTCTTTTTTCTTATAACTTCAAATGCCATCAGACCTTGATTTCTTTCTACTGCTCATTTTTATGTGAATTTAGGTTTCCTGAACTTGAAGAAGGAAGGCTGGTCCAGATAGTATTTATAACTGCGGTTGTTAAAAATAGGGCAGTTAGCTTTTCGAGGTTTCCTGAGTATTTCCCTCTCCCACATTGGTCTGGACCTTCTCTTTCCTTCTTCGCTGTTCCCATCCTGCTGAAATTTCACTGTGTGCCCAGCCATTTTTCTTCACCATGAGGCCCTAGCCTCCAGATGAAACAAATGGGTCAGTTTTGAGAGTTCATGGCTTTAAACCACCCTGGTCCCTATAGGCCTTCCCTTGAGATCCTCAGTGTCATAGCCACTCACTAGCTGTGTGACCTTGGACAAATTGCTATACCTTCCTGTGCCTCTGCTTCCCTATTTGAAAAATGGAAAAAGTAATAGCCTAAGGAGTTTTCATTCAAGGTGGTTAAAATATTGTTTGACTAGCAGTGATCACTTTTTGAATGTTTAATAAATAAAATACCCATCTGCACCTTCTTTATGAACTCACCTTTAACTTGTAGAAGCTCTCAGGTCAATTGGTGGCAACTATCCAAAATCCTCAGTGCCTCAGGAAGTCTGTTCTTGTGATAACCATAGTTAAGGCTTTGATTTACTAAGTCAACATACCTCACATTATTTTGGTTTTAATAAAAAAAAATCAAAAGAAAAGAAAACTGCTTAGTGTCTTCCTACTGAGAACAAAAAATGCCCTTGTCTCCAGAGGTTAGTCATTTCTCATTACATCTACTTCACTTTTGTTGCTCCCTAGATTCTCTAGGAACTAAGAGGTCATTTTATGTGTATATAATTAAATAGGACTTCTCAATACCTGGTACTATTAGCAAATGTGTGGCAATCTTTTTAGAAAGGCCCTGAGAAGGCTTTCCTTAAAAACCTAGGGCATTGGGGCACCTGGGTGGCTCAGTGAGTTAAGCCTCTGCCTTTGGCTCAGGTCATGATCTTAGGATCCTGGGATCAAACCCCACATCAGGCTCTCTGCTCAGTGGGGAGCCTGCTTCCTCCCTCTCTTTGCCTGCCTCTCTGCCTACTTGTGAACTCTCTCTGTCAAATGGATAAATAAAATCTTTAAAAAACAAAAACCTAGGGCATTAATGAAAGCATTTTGAAATTTTCATTTTTTACAGTTAATGATTTACTGCTGCAGATTTCTATTATTTATCGTCAGTATCCCACCTCTTTAACTTTTGGATCTTATTTTTCCTTTTTTAGCAATTTTATTTTAAAACAGGCAAATACAAAACAACAACAACTAACCAACCAGGTTTTTGAAATTCAGGTTGCCGAAAAGTATTTTTTTTCATCAGCCTAGTATTTATCAAGGAAAATATGACCAACAAAAAAAGTATGTATGGTTAGGGGCTCATGACAACTAAATATAATGTGTGATCTTGGGTATGAATCCTGAACCAGAAAATTTTTTTTCTTCTCTTTCTATAAAGAAAATTATTGGGAAAATTAATGAAATTTAAATAATGTGTACAAATAACAATTTTGAATTAATTTTCCTGATTTAGATAAATACACTGTGATTCTGTAAGAGAATGAACCTAAAACATCTGGGGTAAAGAAGCATCATGCATGTAACTTATTTTAAAAGAGTTCAGAGAAAGAGCAAGATGTCAAAACAAATGTGGTAAAATGTTAACATTTGGGGAATCTGGGAAGGGTATATGAAAATTCTGCATATTAGTGTCTCACAACTTCAGCAAAAATCTGAAATGGTTTCAAAATTTTAAAAAATGTTTTAAAAGTTTGGGAGGTTAAGAGCATAAAAATAGCAAGGTCAGTGTCCTGAGGGTTTATTTGAGCACTTACAACATCCTTGTTACACATGTTAATGTTACACATGGAACACAAAACCCTTATTTTGAAAGAAAACGTGGGAACTAGACTGCCTCAAATAATTGGCTCAGGAGACCTCTACAAAATCTCTCCCTAAAGGTACTCACTTTAATAGGTGCACTGATGTTTGATTCAATAAATTCCCATTCCACAGTAGCAGAATCAATGATATCCCAGTGATCTAATAACTCAGGTTTATGCCATTAGAAATACCAGCAATATCAGATCAGCAGAGGTGAAAGTGAGTTATTATGCTAGCATGGGGGGCAACAACACGGGGCAACCATGGTGCTTATAATCTGCTGGTGGAACAGTCAGGTTGTATGTGTCACATTTTAAATGTCCATACCCTTTGACTCAGCAATTCTACTTTTAGAAATCCTAGGGAAATAGTGGGCAAGTAAACAAAGATGTATATTCAAAGATGTTCACCATCACAGCAAAGAACAGAAGACATACGTGTCCATCAGTAGGTAGTTAAGTAAATTATGGTTTATCCATACAAGAGAGTATTCTTCAGTATTCTCTATTAAATGAGAAAGCAAAACTAGTATATGTAATATGATCCTATAATATTTACATTATTTATTTACATTTGAAGTAGGAATATTTTACAGCCTTTTTTTTTTTTTGAGATTGAAGAAATACATACTAAAAAGAGTTGTGGGTAGGGAGGTATTTAGGAGAATATACACTGCATTATCCACGGCAGATGACATAATTTGCAAGGCCCAGTGTAAAATGAAAATGTGGAACCTCTTGTAAAAAATCAAAACTTTCGGGGCACCTGAGTGGCTCAGTGGGTTAAAGCCTCTGCCTTCTGCTTGGGTCTGATCCCAGGGTGCTGGGATCAAGCCCCGTATCGGGCTCTCTGCTCAGCAGAGAGCCTGCTTCCCTTCCTCTCTCTCTGCCTGCCTCTCTGCCTACTTCTGATTTCTGTCAATAAATCTTTAAAAAAAAAAAGAAAAAAGAAAAAAAAATCAAAACTTTCAAGATAGTGACAACTGAGCATTAAACCAAACGTGGGGCCCTTCTCAGTACAGACCCCATGAGACTCTATAAGCTGCATGCCCTTGAAGTTGACCCTGGCTATACACTCTGCTTTATACTTAGGTATATGCTACACTGTACCATACATTACACTGTACAGTATACACTAAGACACACACTACACTAGTGGTAACATATGAACAGGTGGTTAGAGATAATATGTGTTATTGATCTCTGCCCCACCGCACTCCTGTTGTTATTTTGGGTATTGTAATAAGAGCAGTACTTTGTGATAAGGGCAGTCCAAAGTGTGTTTAAATTATTCCTAAAAGAAGCTAGCACATTAAGGGTGCTGAGATTAACAATTTGCTGATGTACCTTTGGAACTTTTTGCATGCCACAAGAGTGCCTCCAAGAGGACTAGCAGAGCTTCAATGAGACAAAAATGTGCAGCACTCAAAAAGATTTCTGTGGCAAATTTTAATTACTTTTAATGAGGTTCTATGATAATGACTATAAGGACAGACAAATGATGGGTAATTTTTCCATCTTTTCATATGACAAGTAGAAATAAAAGAAAAAAACAAGAACAAAAACTATAAAGGAATTTCCTATTTCTAGAAATTAAATAGGTCTGCTAGGCCACCCATGCATGAATGTTTTTCTACTGCTCTAAATGGTTCTGTGATATCCTTGAATTAACCAAATAATATTACTCGTTATTAGTTGACTTGATCTGTCTACAAGTTAAATGCTTCCTCTGATGCTTCTATTTATAAATAGAACTAAAAACCTGGGAGGTCTAATTTGGGATCAGTATGGTAGCTTGTGTTCTGCCACGTAGAACGTCAGGGTTTGATTAGGCAGATCTTAGGGTTGAAGCCAAAAGTCAAGAAAACAAGACATTTTAATATCTAATGAGCTCTAAATAAGGTGGTTTAACAGCTACCGACTGATTTTCATTAGTTATAAAGACAAAAACTTTTAACAGGGCCTAATGATGTTGGGATAAGTACTAAATGAAAGGACAAAGGTTACTAGGATTCAACCAAATGGGAAGGGTGAGAAAAACATTAAAAGATTTGTTGTTAAATACTTTTCTGCAGTCCATCATAAGGTAATCAGTGGTCAAAGTCTTTTAAATAACACTCCAGGAGCTACAGACCTTTGACTTCACAGGCATCTGGAGAATCTGCTGAAGCTATTTGAGTTCTCCAAGAGACTTCAGGGTTCTGTATAAGATACTATAGGTAGATACTATATAAGATACAGAACTATAAATAGAAATCTGATAAATTCTATGAGGTATTGTGAATTTCAGGACTAACTTCTATACTTAAAAGTCTTTTATCTTGTATAGTTTTGTAGTTCATCTTCCTGAATTATAGGGAAGATGAACTACAAAACTATACAAGATAAAAGACTTTTAAGTATAGAAGTTAGTCCTGAAATATACATGGTACCATATGCCACATATAACCTCTGCTCAGTAATAAATAAAAACAACTAATAAATACATCGGAGTCCTCCTCATATGTGATAATCCAAGGTAGTTGGCTCTTTTATGGCATTAGTTCTGTCTTTATTCAAGTTATTAAAATCGTTCACATTCATGAGGATTTTCATCAGTCTGACTAGCACTACTATTCTCTCAAAATTCAAAACAGGACCCAAAACATAGACGTAATATATTATAGTTGGTAGAAATCTATCATTTTCACAAATGCAAAAAATAGCCCTATTTAGTGCCCTTGCCCTTTGTATTCTCCATAGATGCCTATCTGGTTCAACCTTAAGTATCACGATGACTTTTTAAGTAATATTATATGTATACGTGTTTGATATGAAGAACTTTGTAATGATATTCTCTGAAGATTGAATGGGCTATGATTCAAGAAATATTGAGCTCCCCGTTAATGAATGTGTTGCACTTGATGAGACCACTAAAGTCAGATTTCAAGCACAAATGAGGTGGTTGGTGTAGATAACACATATGCTCTCTTCTAACTCTTAAGACATCATGAACATGAAACACTTCTTACCTTTCTTGAACAAAACAGAGAATGGTAGCAGAGAATGGAGAGAAGGCAAATGAGAGAAACACCATAAAGATATTCTATTTATTCAATACAAGTTGCCACTGTTTGAACATGGAATCCAGGAGAAAAGAATAAAAAAAATCAAAAACACTTAATATTTTCAATTAAAGAAACTACATATAGGGATGCCTGGGTAGCTCAGTCAGTTAAGAATCTGCCTTCGGCTCAGGTCATGATCTCAGGGTCCTGGGATGGAGTCCCACGTCAGGCCCTCTGCTCAGCTGGAAGCCTGCTTCTCCCTCTCTCTCTGATCCTCCTCCTGGCTTGTGCTCTCTTTCTGTTTCACGTAAATAAATAAAATCTTAAAGAAGGAAAAGAAAGAAACTACATGTAGATTAGCTCCATTAAGTTTTTCTTTTTAATTTTTTTTTTTTTTTTTTAAGGAATCCATGCTGAACAGGGAGACTAAACCATGGAGATACTGGGATTTGTTTGTTTGTTCGTATCAGAGATGGTTCCTGGAGATCAGTGCAGATGTGGCAGGGGATTGCATTCCTGACTGTAACTGAGGGCATGACCCTAACGTGGAAGCTAGTTGAGGGAAACCAGAATGTCTGGCAAATGGGCTGCAATTGAGCAGAGGAATAACAGTTAAGAGACAAGTTTTGCCTCTTTGGGAAGTGACTCAAGAAGGGAGACACAGGCCTGAGCCTTCAAGGAATGAGGAAAGGCAGCAGCAGAGGATATGAGATTTAACTAACAACAAGGAACTTGGACTAGGCTTTGTAGGCTCGGTGGAGTCAGTTTTTTAAGAAAAATGTCATCAAGGGGCACCTGGGTGGTTCAGTGGGTTAAAGCCTCTGCCTTCAGCTCAGGTTATGGTCCCAGGGTCCTGGGATGGAGCCCCGAATCGGGCTCTCTGCTCGGCAGGGAGCCTGCTTCCTTTCCTCTCTCTGCCTGCCTCTCTGTCTACTTGTAATCTCTGTCTGTCAAATAAATAAATAAAATCTTAAAAAAAAAAAAAAGGAAAAATGTCATCAAGAAAATGGCATTTGAGAAAACTCAAGAGAAAAGCTTGAGAACAGAAAGGAACCCAGGAAAATATTACATAAATCTATTTAAAAAGTGAAATGAAATTGGCTAAATTCTGTCCTTGAAACATTATTTAGTACATTTTTTTAGTAAGTCTCTAACCAATTTGGGTTTTCAGTCTTCCAGTTGGTTCTAAAGCACCTTAAAGTTTGAGAACCACTGCCTTAGACGTTTCAGAACTAGACCTCTTTGGAGCCTGTTTAGGAAAAAAAAAAAATCTGTTTTCTGTCTATTCACAGTACTATTCTCATTTCTGATTACCAACATGTGGTAGTTTTTTCTTGCCCCAAACAATTCTGTGACACCAGCTGGGTGTCCTACAGATCCCACAGGTTAAGGGTTCAGCCCCACAAGACTGAGCACTGCCCAACCCCCCCCCCCCCAACTTCAGACATCAATCACAAGTTCAGGCTGTCACCTGTACATCTGACCAGCCAGCTAAAAATCAGAGATTTATATACCAACCCCCCTGTGGAGTGGGGGTTGATTAATTTGCTAGAGTAGCTCATAGAACTGAGGAAAACAGTTTCAAGTATTGGACTACCAGTTTATCATAAAAGGATATAACTTAAGAACAGTCAAATGGAAGAGATGCACAGGGCAAAGTATGGGGAAAGGGGCACAGAGCTTCCAGATCTCTGTGGAGCACCTCCACAAGTCCACAAACCCGAAATCTCTCCCAGTCCATCCTTTTTGGGTTTTTATGGAGGCTTCATTAAGTATGCTCGATTGATTAAATCATTGGCCAGTCCCTCTCCCCTCCCCAGAGGTCAGAGGCAGGGGTTGGACTGAAATTTTGAACCCTCTAATCACACAGTTGGTTCCCCTGGCAACCAGCCCCCGGTGTCCTTAGGGACTTTCCAAAAGTCATTGCATTAACATAAACTCAGATGTGGTTGAAAGGGGCTTGTTATGAATAACAAAAGACACCCATTTCATTGTGGAGCTATTTCAGAAGCTGAGAAGGAAAGATACCCCTATAACTGTTACCATTTAGGAAATTACAAAGGTTTTAGGAGTTATGTACCAGGAACCATGGAGGAAGACCAAATACATATTTCTTAATATAAACCACAATATCATAGAGGCCCAGGGGAGATCTGTGTTGTAGGCCAGGGAGGCAGCATGGTGGTTTTGTCTGTCCAGGCTGCTGTAACAAAGTACCACAGACCAGTGCTTATAAACAACAGAAATATATATATATATATACACACATATATATATATACACACACACACACACACACATACACACATATATATACATATATACGTATATATGTGTATATATATACATACACACACACATATATATACATATATATATATATTTTAAAGATTTTATTTATTTATTTATTAGAGAGAGAAAGCACAGGCAGACAGAGGCAGAGACTTTATTTTCAAGTAATCTCTTCACCACTCAGTGTGGTACTGGAACTCACAACATCAAGATCAGGAGTCACGGGCTCTTCCAACTGAGCCAGGCAGTGGCCAATTTGATGAGAACACATTCCCTCATAAACCCCCATCTTCTCACTAACCTCACTTGGCAGAAGGATCTCTGAAGGGCCCCTTTTCTAACGGTACTAATCCCGTTAATGAGTGTTTTACCCTCATGACCTAATTACTTCCCAAAGGCCCCACCTCCAAACACCATCACATTGGGGATGAGGTTTCAACACATGGATTTTAGGACACAAGCCTGCAGCCCATAATAACAGTCAACTAGAAACAGTGGGAGTTTAGCAGCTACTCAGACCTGAAATCAAACTGGGGCTCCAGCACTTACTAGTTGTATAGGGTCTTGGGCAAGTTGCTCAGCCTATCTGAACTTTGGGTTCCTTATTTAAAAAGTGGAAGTAATAATGCCTACCTTAAAAAGTTAACTGTGAACTGTGATGTTTATGTGCCTATATGGTAACCAGGAGTGCTGGCTCTGGTGTCCACCCCAGTTCAGATGCCAGGTTTTCTACTTATTCAGTGACCTTGATAAGTTACCAATCCTTTCTGTTCTTCAGTTTTCTCATCTGTAGAGTGAGTAATAATATACTTGCTTATAGTGTTGTTCAGAGGGTTTAGTGACTTTATATCAGTTGCTTAGAAGACTGCCTGACACAAAATTGCTCAACAATAATCTGTTTGTAATAGTAGAAATACAAATAAAAACATGATAATAATATCTCATATACATAAAACATCTAGAATATGGTAAGTACTCAATAGAATTACTGTCATTACAAAATTCTTTCTCATAAAGCATAGGGTTATAAGAGGTTCCAGTATATAGGCACCCCCTGATACTTTCATATAGTCTTTACATTCTAATGTCTTCCATCCCCTCTGAATAAGCTCTGTGTATTACATTAATATGAATTTCCTGGTTTGGATAGTGTACTATAGTTATACAAGATGCTACCACTGGAGGTGCCTGAATGAGGGTTGTGTAGGGCCTCTTTGTACATTTTTAACTCCTATGAATCTGAAATTATTTAGAAAAAGGAAAAAAAAATATATAGGGTAGGGAGCTTACCTGAAGTGAGAAGTACTGGGGCAAGAGGTTGAACCTGTACCTTATCCACCCCCAGTTCTTTATTTACCAGCCCCTAGAATCCTAAGCTTCCTCTTTACCAGCATAGGCTACTGGAAATGACAGGAGTCTGACTGGTAAGAGGCTAGGCCAGGCACCAGGCAAGGTATGAACTTGCAGAATGTCTGATGCATGGAATTCTAATGTAAGGAACATCGTAATCCTTATAACTTCAGTACCTAGACAGTTCCTGGTGCATAGAGGTAAAGATAAGAGATGTTGCAAATCCAAATATTTTCCTCATAGAAATACTGCCGCATTATGTGATTAGGCTCTGTGATGTTCATGAAAGTTCTTTATAGATTAAATAAGCCTTTGTAAGCTAACCTGAACACCTATCCACTAAGCATGACTGTGTTCCTATGAATATATTTCAAAGAACTGATCTCCAAGCAAACATCTGAAATACTAGCAATTTGTAAGTCATTAAACATAGTTGGTGCTATTAACACAAAAATGTTTGAGGAGCGATAGTGATCATGTAGGCTCACTGATTCCAAGTTCCAAATAGTGGTCTGCCTAACACTAATGTCTTAAAGTTCCCACTACCATCCACCTATAAGTTCCTAAAATTGTTAGACCAAGAAAACTTTTTTTTTTAACAAACATTTACTAATACTGGAAAGTTCTGAGGAACTCTCTGTTTGAGAGAAACTGCTCTAAGTCACATGATCAATCTTCTTGACCATTTGGCTTTTAGATGGCTCCTTCTGTAGTATTTATTTTTAAAAATTAAAAGCATTATTTTAGGCCCAAATAAAAAGCAAGTTTAAAAAGCTTTAGGAAATCTACTAGACTGTCTGGTACTAGGTAGCAATACCAATAGATATCAATACAATAGATATCAATACAAATAGATATCAATCAATTATCAGTGATTTGTACCCAAGAATTATAAGTTTTCTCCCATTAATTAGTCAAAACTGAACTTAAAAAAAAAACTAAGTTAAAGAAAAACTGTGTGGCTCATCTCTCTCAATCAAATTAATACCCACAGGTAGCTTTTTAATTCATCATCTTTTACCATCCAAGAACTTCAGTCAGAGTAAAGAAGTAGTTTTTTCCAGAGTTCTCAAGTTGTAAGTTAGTAAGTCAGAAAAATCCTGGCAATAAAGAAGAATAAATGAAGCCCCCACCATTCCTGACCAGCTATGTTTTCCTTAGAAAATAAGGTGTATTACCAAAGGTCCAATGTTTTTCTCTCAAAAAACGAGCCAGTCCAACTATAAAAAATACAAATCACATTTTAAAAAAAGATTTTATTTATTTATTTGTCAGAGAGGGATACAGAGGGAGAGAGTGTAAGCAGGAGGAGCCGCAGGAAGAGAGAGAAGCAGGCTCCCTGCTGAGCAAGGAGCCCACTGCAGGACTCGATCCCAGGACCCTGGGATCATGACCTGAGCCGAAGGCAGACGCTTAACCAACTGAGCCACCCAGGTGTCCCACAAATTAAATTTTAGTTAAGATTTAGCAACAGATAAGAATTGCTTCCTGTTATAGCATATACTACCCAGTTCTGCTCAAGAAATCATACATATTTCCCCAAACAGAAACTGAAACTATAAGATCCATATTATAGATTAAAGAAACACTCCAGTCTTTTTTTTTTTTTTAAAGATTTTATTTATTTATTTGTCAGAGAGAGAGGGAGAGAGAGCGAACGAGCACAGGCAGACAGAGTGGCAGGCAGAAGCAGAGGGAGAAGCAGGCTCCCTGCTGAGCAAGGAGCCCGATGTGGGACTCGATCCCAGGACGCTGGGAATCATGACCTGAGCCGAAGGCAGCTGCTTAACCAACTGAGCCACCCAGGCGTCCCAACACTCCAGTCTTTAATTTAATGTATGCATCATGAGAATACTCCAAATTGCTTGAATGAATTACCAATTATAATTCTTTTTGAAATTACATTTTATCAACTAAAACTTGTGTAAACCTTCAAAATCCTCTCACAAATCTCTGCTGCAAAGAAAATTTCTTTATTCCAAAAGTGACCAAGAGGAGAATTTCATGACACATTCATTGAAAGCAAGTATCTCCATAATTTTAGACTTTTCTTATAATAAAGTAGTAATAAGTCAGGATATGACGTTACCTAACCTTGAATATCCTATTTGAAAATAGGTGTTATATATAGGTTTTATAGTTTGATTATAACTATATTTCATATACACAAAAAACATTTGTTAAAGTTGTTAAAGTCTGTTGAAATGGTATTGATGGCTGCATTTACTTCCTTAGTTCAGCAAGTTCAATTTCTGAAATCTCCTAACTACAGTTAGAGCTACCATATCTTGCCAATTCGGTTGCCATATGCATTTAGAGCTATTACCAACTCCTGGAAGAACTTCTTTACCCTTCTTATAAACTAGGTATGTTCTATCCGGGAAGAACCGAAAGTACAGAACAGACAGTTATAATTTCAAATGAAAAATTTAGGCCAGCAAATAGACTACCTAAGCATTATAATTAAGGATAATTGTTCCACTCTGCAAAGTGTCACAACTATTTTTAACATATAGGGGGGTTCTGCCCCGAAGCCTATGTCTGATCTACTCCCTGAACTTTGTCCCTGGACTAAGCATGACACAAAATTAAGAATTCTTAGAAGGGACCCAGTGTAAATTAAAGGCACTAACAACTTAATCCACATTCTTAAATCAAAAAGTGATGGCTTGTTTTTTAACTTATGGAACATACATTCAAAGAAGCTGAGATTCAGGTCCTGTGTTTGACAAATAGTCACTGAGGGCATACCATATGTGAAGTACTACTAAGTGCCAAATACATACATGATAGAGAACAAGACAAGTATGTTCCTTGACTCAGAGAACTTGCTGTCTAGAGAGGGAGAAAGACCTTAGAAAGACATTAAATAATGATAATAAAAGAAAATAAATCATTTTGTGGTATTTCCTGTTTGTACTTCATCCCTCTCAGTGGGTAACTGTGATCACACCCTTCTCTTTAGGAGTATTCTGCAGAGAAACTCAAGTTTTTGTTTAATTACCAATCAGTTGTAGCTAGGAGAAATAGACATAGGATTATAGACAATTTGATAAACTTCATCATGAAAGCTATCACGGAATTTATACCAAGAAGTACAAAATATTCGTTTATACATGCATGTCGACAGGATAACTTATATTCATAGGGTGGGAATTCAACCAGTAATTTATAGAATTTGGTTCATAACAAAAATCCATAATGGTGGCACACGCGCGCGCACGCGCACACACACACACACACACTCTCTCCATCTTTTCAACTGAACTTTCTTTTTTTTTTTTAAAGATCTTATTTATTTGACAGAGATCACAAGCAGCAGAGAGGCAGGCAGAGGGGGGGGGGAAGCAGGCCCCCCAACAGAGCAGAGAGCCCGATGCGGGGCTCGATCCCAGGACCCTGAGACCATGACCTGAGCTGAAGGCAGAGGTCTAACCCACTAAGCCACCCAGGTGCCCCTCAACTGAACTTTCTTATCCTAAACTTATTTTGAAAACATCAGTGCTCCAGTGTGCAGTGTTACTTCAATTAAATTATTCTTTGGAGAATAGGATCTATAATGAACTTCATTTATATTTTAAGATCTGCAATGAATTTACATTCAAGTTAACCTTCAGTGTGAATTATTTCCAGGTACAGCTTCTGTTCCGCTAGGCGGTTGGAAGTATACTTTTGAAGGTATTTAGATCAGTAAGGAAGTGGGAGGGAAGGGGCGGGCGAGGAGTAAAAGTTCCCGAAAGAAATCCCCATACCTCGCCAAATTTAAACACACCCAATACTCCTACACCGCCCCCTTTCCTTACGACCTGAGTTTTTTGCTGCCTACTTCGTTTCCCTGCATATTTGAAGTGCTATTAATTTGGTAAATATATTTTTAAACCATTTCGTTCCCCCTTTTTCTGAAATATTTGAACACGTTCCTTCGTAGCTTGTGTTATTTCTGCGTCTAGTAATAATATTCTGATACAAATGTATATCCTTGGGAATTTATTTTCTTCCTCAACAGTTACAATACTACACTATGTCAGGTGCCACAGTCACCGCCTTACAGAAGTTAGTACTTTCTGCCGAAGTAACTTTTTTTAACTTTCTAAAACGAGATACCTAAGAGACAGTATCATCACCGGATCGTCCTACCTGTTGCGGGGACGTGGTCTGAAACGATGAATCAGATTTGCCTACTGCGTCCTTTCCCTTTTCCACCCACTGTCCTTCTCGCTCTCCGCCACGACTCCCGAACGCACGTCACCCCAGCCGGTCCAAACTCCATGAACCCTGCCCTCAAACGGCGGGGACCCCCAGCCTGGTAATGGACCTTGGGGAGTCGGGGGGGGGAGGGCGTGCCCCGACCGGACTGAGCCAACGTGCATCTCCTACTTCCTGTAAAGTCAACCGAGCGCTTAAGTAATGCCCTGAAAGAGAAGGCGCACCGGGAAAAAAAAAATACTTTAACTCCGCTTTAAACCTGGAACGCAGAGATCTGGAGCGGCCGGACGAAAAGAGCAAACCAACTCGTTCCCGGGTTCTCTCCTTCCCGGTCCCCGCCTCCCCTCCGCGGTCCAATTCTCTTTCGCTTCCTCCCCGTAGCTCCGAAGGCACGTGGTCGCTCCCCGCCCTGCCCCCGCCGCGCCCCTCCCAGCCTTCCAGTCCTCCGGCCCTTCCTCCCAACGCTGCTCTCTTCCCCTTTCCGTTTTCTCTTCCGCCCCCGCTCTCCATCGTCCTTTTTGATTGGTCGAGCGCACCGGAGCCTGGTTGGCCAATCGGCGAACTGGGCTGGCGGTGATGGGCGTGGCCGCGGCTCCGGGGCCCTCAGATCGAGGCTGCCTCCCCCTTCTCAGCCGGCAGCACATTCCGCCGCCGTTGCCGCCGCCCGGCCCCGCAGTTGTCTTCGCCGGAGCTGCGGTCGCGGTGGGGTTAGGGCGGGGGGGGGCGGGCGGGGAGAGGAGGAGAAGGCCGCGGCGGAGGCAGGTGAGAGGAGGAAGGAAGCGGCGGCCCGGCGGGCATTGCAGCTCAGGCGGCGGCCCGGTTCCTGGGAGTGTCGGTGCGGCGTGGTGGTTGGGGCGGATCCCGCGGGGCCCGGGCGGGGGAAGGAGTCACCGGCCCGGCCATGGCGGACAACGAGAAACTGGACAACCAACGGCTCAAGAATTTCAAGAACAAAGGCCGCGACTTGGAGGTAAACTCGGGGGCGCCGGAGGGGTGGGGGCTGTGGGCCTTGGGCCGATCTCCGCCGGGACTCCCGAGTATGGGGAGTAGGGGCGGGTGCCGCCGCCGGGCCGCGGGGGAATGGCGCTGGGGGCCGGCCAGTCCGTGACGCCTCTGCGAACGCGCCGGGAAGTTTGTGTCGGGCCTGGTCCACCTCCACCCGGGAGCAAGGTGCTGGGGTACGGCGGACGCGGCCTAGGCCTGCCCCGGGGAGCCGGCCCGGCGCGGGTGCGAGGGGCTGGGCCGCGCGGCGGGGAGGCCGGGCGCGGCGAGTGCGGAGGAGGCGTGCGTGTGCCGCGCTGCCCTGGCCGGGCTGCGGCCCCAGCCCCGGCAGCGGCGGCGATTCCGGCTCTCTCCCGGGCCGCGACGTCTGGCGCCGCGAGGAGGGCGGTGGGAGGTGGGGGGGACGAGTGTGTGGCGACGAGTGGGGCTCGGAACTTCCCCTGCGGGGTCCGAGTCGTCTCCACTTAAAGGCATTTTTTCTGGTCTTCCCGACTCCCGCTTTACCCCTGCCTCCCCCCAATATCCAAACTACAGGAGTCAACTTCTCCGTTGAAAAAAACACCCCCGGCGTGAGAGGCCATCCTGATGATGCTAACAGTGCCTTCCAGCGGCCTGTGTTTTACTCTGGATATAGCTGATTGAAGATGTGGCTCACGGTGTGCCCTCTTCCAGGCAAAGAATACCCCTTATTTCAGCTTGTTCACAAATCTCTTTATCCCCTCCTGAGAGACCACCAGCTGCATTCTTACATATAAAGTCCACAGGGTTATACAAAGCTGTCATCCTCTAGTCTACAGTATCCTTTCCCTCCACCTGCTGGTGGTGGTAGTGGGGGATGGGGTGGGCTATGGAATGGCACCATCACGTTTTATTATTTTAAAAAGGTGAAAAAAAAAACCTTCACAGTTTCTTCGATACAGTTTTTCCCGAGGTTGTTAGGCTACATGAGGTGTGTGGGTAAAACACATCCACACACAAATCACGGAATTTTGATAGAAGACTTCTTCCCTTTAAAGAGTCTAGGTAAATCTTTTTTTTTTTTTTTTTTAATGCCTGCATCCTGTATCTGAATCAGGAGTTTAGCTTATAAAAAAATTAGTGGTCAAGTTGTATTTTTTATATTGTCCCTGTGTCCTTTTTTATACTAAAATCTTGAAATTCCCATCACCTGTTCCTGAACTTTGAGCATTTGCTTCACTGAGATAGTAATTATTTTTTGAGCTTGTCACAAAGCCATTCAATCTCTAAGGTAGTTTGTGTTGTTTTTAGTGGGTTTCTTAGTTTGAGGGTATATTAAATATCTGGGGCTGTGGCTGTAGTTATTTGATTGTTTTAAGGTTAATGTGAGACATCCTGTGATCCTTTTTTTAGTGAAAAAATTTTAACGTTTTTATTGAGGTAATTCACATGCCATCCTTAATACTTTAAATGTACAATTTATGATTTTTTTCATTAAATTTACCTAGGTGTGTAATGATGTAATGAAGCTTTTTTGCTAATATCAATATTTAGAATGAAAAGAATTACAAAATTTAAAAACATAAATACCGCAAGTTATGAAATCCCAAAAAACAGCTATTAGATGCCTGACAGGTTCTAATCCTTTTCCCCATTTACATTTCTGGCTGCATTTTTAAAAAAAAAAAAAAACAGCTTCATTGAGCTGTAATTCAAATACCTTACAATTCACCTATTTAAAGTGGCTTTTGGTGTTTTCACATAATTGTGCAACCATTAGGACAGTCAACTCAGAACATCTTTATCATTCCAAAAAGAAATCCTAATTCATGGGTAATCTCTATTGCCCATTACTCTCTTGTCTGTCTAGATTTGCCTGTTCCAGATATTTCCTATAAATGGAGTTATACAATGTATGATCTTTTGTGACAGACTTCTTTTAGGTAGCATAATGCTTTCAGGGTTCACACATGTAACAAAAATATAACAATGCCTCCTTCCTTTTTGTGGATGAAAAATATGCTGAATAATATTTCAGCCTATGGATATACCACATTTTGTTTTTCCATTCATCAGTTGATGGACATTTGCATTGTTTCCACTCTTTAGCTATTAACATGAAATGCTGCTATGAACATTTATGTACACATTTTCGTGTGGACTGGGTTATATACCAAGGCCTTTGGTTATATACCACTGAGTAGAGTTAGTGGGTCATATGGTAACTTTATGTGTAACCTTTTCTGGGATTGCCAGACTGTTATAGTGGTCCTTTTTGTTTGTTTGTTTTGTTTTGTTTTGTAAATTGATGTTTCCTCTTACTGTGAATTTCTCATTACTTTAGCCAAAATAAGATTGTTCTGACTCTGTTAAAACAATATTATAGGTGATTTTAAAAAAATAACTATAAATACACATTAACCAGATTTTTTTGAGAAGTTTATAGTGCCTGTGGGCATCCGTGATGACTTTGATAACCCTGTGTGTACAAAAGGCATAGGGATCTTTTCACTTAAGGAAATGATTTGACTCTAATGAAAGTTATACTTTCTCCTCACTTATTCAAAGTCACATAAACCTGTAATGAAATAGCAACTTCTTTTATCATTCTTACAGAACATTAGAATGGTCTATTTTGTGTATTTATTAATTACATGTATGTCTGTGTTCCTCAGAATACATACTATGCCCGTAACCGTCCCCTCCAAATATGGTTACTATGTTTTGCCACAACAGATTCTAAGAAAATACTGCTTTTGGTTTAGGGTTTTTTGTTTGTTTGTTTGTTTTTATTTATTTACAGACAGATCACAAATAGGCAGAGAGGCAGGCAGAGAGAGGAGGGGAGGAGCAGGCTCCCCGCTGAGCAGAGAGCTCATATGGGGCTCTATCCCAGGACCCTAAGATCATGACCTGAGCCGAAGGCAGCAGCTTAACCCACTGAGCCACCCAGGCGTCCCCTGCTTTAGGTCTTAATGATGACATATGTTTCATTGGGAGGTTTTTGTAAAGGAGTATGGACCTGGGGCGCCTGGTTGGTTCAGTCGGTTAAGCATCTGCCTTCAGCTCAGGTGATGATCCCAGTGTCCTGGGTTGGAGCTCTGGCCCATGTCAGGCTCTGCTCAGGGCAAAGAAGGCCCTTCTTCCCTCTCCTCTCCACAAGTTCTCTCTGTTGCTGTCTCTTCCTCTCAAATAAATAAATCAATAAAATCTCCAAAAAAAAAAAAAAAGTATGGACCATCGCTGTTCAGTGAATTGTATTTAATCCAGTACATCCAAGATATCAATATAACATCAGTAATGTAAACAAATATTGGGATATCTTATATTCTTTCCATATTAAGTCTTCAAAATCCAGTTTGTATTTTACGTTTAAAGCGTGTCTCAGTTTCTACTAGCTACATTTCGGCTGCTTAATAGCCACATGAAGCTATGGGCTCTCTTACTGGACAGCACAGATACAGAACAACATAGAATGAAGTATTGTACCATTTTTCAGTTTGATCTAACATTGTTTGATTTGAAATAGAGTACAGAGTCTGAGAGTTTAGTGTAATCTGCTGATCTCTAACTTTGTGGGTGACCTTGAGAGAGTCCGTCAGTCTTAGCATTCTTTAATCCGTTAAAATAGAGGTACTTGACATCTGCTTTATTAGTGTTGTGAAAATTAATAGGTTAATGTTAGGAGGATGCCTAGCAGTTTTCTGAGCATTTTATCACTTTTAGCTTTTCAGCTTAGTGGTTAGGGTGATTTAATAGGATTCATTGCAATTGATTCCTTTACTCCCTTATTTGCAGTTGGTTCTTTGTTTTTTCTCTGTGTCCATACAGAACTTAAGTTACACTGAACTTAAAATTAAAGGGAAAAGTTTTTAACGTAGATCTCTGTAATTACTCATTGAAGGGCAGTTTGACCACAGGGAATTGTTGACCCTTCTAAAGTCACAATTTCTAAGTGTTAGAAGTTGAAAGTGATTCAGAGCTTTCAAAATGATACTCATTCTTATGTTTCAGTAAGTTACCTTTCTAAAATTTGGTCATGCTAAGTTTTTGAAACATAAAAGCATTAAAGAATTAGGCATTATGTCAGTATCCATGTAAAATAATTTATGGGAATTGTCAGATGATATTCAAAGCTAGGCAGCTTTCTTGCAGTGTGGTTGAGGATCATCATTATTACTTTTAGAAAAGTAACTATAGACAGGATACACTGAACTCTTTACAGGAAATGGGTAGTGATCAAACTTCAAATAAAATAGTTGTCAGAATAGACCAAATAGAGA